>BLKR01006210.1:0-62252 GCA_011170035.1 Teleogryllus occipitalis
CCCCAGCCACGAACCACCCACTCTATCATCAAAACATAACCCACAACCACTGAGAACCACATCCAGCCATCTTCCGAATCAAACCACTCAACAACTAGCACCCCACAACCATACCAGCCCCTCTAACATCAAACCATTACCCACAACCACTAGAACCACATCCAACCATCTTCCGAATCAAACCACTCAACAACTAGCACGATCAAAATCGACGTCTATTGACACCACGGCCAACCCATTATCCCCATGATTTCCAGTGTGGCCACTTATTTCCCGAAACACGTTTCCCTCACTTCTGATTAAATTTGTAATTTCACTCTACTTAAAGAAAACATTAAAGCTACTCTGATACTCATGGTCAGCTCTCTGATTTCGACGTAAGAAAATATGATCGAACAGTATTTTTTGACCATAGAAAATTGCGAAAAAAATAACGCTGTACTAGTGTATTTGAGGAATAATATTATTGCTTTATAATCCTCTAACAATTATCTGACTCCTAAATATTTTCCTACAAATTCCCTGACTTTCCCCTGACTTATCCAGAGCAATAAAATTCCCTGATTTTTTCCGTTTTCCAGAAAGTGGCCATCCTGATGCGAGGTGACCCCTTCGACCTCACTACAACGACCAAAATTCACACCGTCTCCTCCACCCTTTACCAACATCACTGCCACATCTCCACCAGCGCCGTGTCCGGCTACCGCAGATTGACGCACCCAGCCGCCGCCGGCGGTCGTTTCGCAGTCGCCTGCGTCAAAGAAAGCGGCGCGGCGCACGCTCTGGAATAGAGACGGCGGTGGTGGCGGTACGCGTGGTTGTGGCGATGGGCTGGGTGGGGAGGTGGAGGCGAAGATTGAGGTGGAGGCGGAAGCGGAGGCGAAGGTGGTGGCGGTGGCGGTGGCCGGTGGCGGTGGCGGTGGCAGTGGCAGTGGCGGTGGCGGTGGCGGTGGCGGTGGCGGTGGCAGTGGCGGTGGCGGTGGCGGTGGCGATGGCGGTGGCGGTGGCGGTGGCGGTGGTGGCGGTGGCGGTGGCGGTGGCGGTGGCGGTGGCGTGGCGGTGGCGGTGGCGGTGGCGAGTGGCAGTGGCGGTAGCGGTGGCGTGGCGGTGGCGGTGGCGGTGGCGGTGGCGGTGGTGGCGGTGGCGGTGGCGGTGGCGGTGGCGGTGGCGGTGGCGATGGCGGTGGCGATGGCGGTGGCGGTGGCGGTGGCGGTGGCGGCTGCGTCGCAGACGCATCGCGGGGCTGCACGCGCGCGCCATAGGGCGAGGGGCTGGCCTTGGCGCAGAGCGCAGCGCCCGTGCACGCGCCTTAAGAGGCAGGCGCAGCGGAAGACGTCCGCCCCGGCCGGTTCCGCGCGCGCCGCCAGCCGCCAGCCGCACCCGCCTGAGCTCTCAAGCGCATGCCTTTGACAAGTAGCCTTTACCGTCCCGATAGACTCTACATTGCGCTACCTAGAGAGCTGGGTCGAAAGCTGCCGCTGGCTAGAGGAGAATTCTACCGATCAGCAGCTCTCGTCGATAGATTTCTGTGGTTACTGCGATGAATGCCAGGCTTCTGCCGAAAGAGTACCTTAACAAGTGGGTCAGGACAGCGCCCGATCTTTCTTTCCTCAAAATTCTCCCCTCCTTCATCCTTAGACACAAACTTACACGGAGACACCCGGAGGCACTCGGAGGAAGGAAATCCTGCAAATCAATCAATTTTCAATGTGTTATGATAAGCTCACATGGGCCTCAATCCGATGTTCGTGGATTCCGAATGGTAGATATAGGCTGTTATTTAAAAGACTGAAACTCCACCTTCTGCCTTTAACGCCTAGTGACGTGCACTGAAAGCTTCTTGGCAGAAATCTGGTAAAATCCTCCAACTATGCATGCTATGACAAGATTCCATAGTCTCCAGCTAGGAACACTCAACTAGGAAGAATTCGTTTCATCAACATTAGAGATCTTTTGGAGGGATTACTAAAAATAAGCGAGCTTGAAATGTCTGTTCAGTTCCCTTTGGAACGTAACCGATATGTCTTGAAGTACAGTATATGTTTCTCGTTCTTTCCCTACCGACCCCATTACTTGGAAATCAGGATATTGAACTACTGACCTCCAACGGGTTTCGGTACTCCTTTCAGGAGTTTGTACATTTGCATATAATAAACTTCACACAATGAATCACACTAAAATGTCAGTACGTGTTGGCAACATACAAATAGAAATCAAAGGAATGTTTTACGTTACCATTTTAACTCTATTAAAGATTCTGTAAAAATTGAAGATTTGGTTCAGACAATTTTGGTTGAGAATTATAGAGGCCTGATTATGTGATCAATGATTTCGTTCTAAAATCTTGAACACTCCAATAATTGTATAAATTTAACAACCTTTTTCTCAGCGAGGCGTACGGCATCGATGCTTAAAATAAGCATCTTAGATCCGTTTGACAGTAATGCAAACGGCGTTAAAGAAAACCCAACATAAACACGAATGGCAGCTAACGCGTCAAGCAGACTCGGTAGCGAAAAATCGGGTCGGGTCGCGTCGGGTCGGGTCGGGTCGAGTCGGGTCGAGTCGGGTCGAGTCGGGTCGAGTCGGGTCGAGTCGGGTCGAGTCGGGTCGAGTCGGGTCGAGTCGGGTCGGGTCGGGTCGCGTCGGGTCGGGTCGGGTCGAGTCGGGTCGAGTCGGGTCGAGTCGGGTCGAGTCGGGTCGAGTCGGGTCGAGTCGGGTCGAGTCGGGTCGAGTCGGGTCGATTCGGGTCGGGTCGCGTCGCATGGCGTTGAGTCGCGCCGCGTCGCGTCGCGTCGCGCCGCGCCGCGCCGGGTGGAGCCGACGCGCGCTGCGCATCCGGCGCCCGCTGCAGCCGCTGCCGGCGCCGGAGGTCGAACGGGCGGCCGCCGGGAAGCGCGGCCCCGGGCCTTCCGTTGGCCCTTCCTTATAAGGCGGCCGCCCGGCGCCCTCCGCCGACACCGCCGCCGCAACCAGTTTCATCCGCGCCACAATAAAACGGCGGCGCTGGCGGTGGCGCTGGCGAAGACCGGCGGGGTGGCGGTGTTGGTGGCGGTAACGATGGCAGTAGCAGTGAGGTTAGTAGTAGTGGTAACTGTATTAGTGGCAGTGAGGAGGGTAGTAGTGGTGGTGGTGGCGGCGGTGACGCTGCTAGAGGTGGTGGCGTTGCTGGAGTTGGTGGCAGTGGTGGAGGCGGGGGCGGAGGTGGAGGCGGCTGGCGATGACGGTGGAGGAGGCGGTGGCGGTGGAGGCGACTGGCAGTGGCGGTGGGAACAGTGCTGGAGGTGGTGGCGGAGGCGATAGCTGGCGGTGAAGGCAGCGGAGATGGTGTCGTCCGTGACGGATGTGGCAGCGGCGGCGACGGTGGTAGCGGCGGTGGCACAGGCAGAGGCAGAGGCGGTGAAGAAGGCGGAGGCAGAGGTGGAGGAAGAGGCAGAAGCAGAGGTACAGGCAGAGGCAGAGGAAGAGGCGGTGAAGAAGGCGGAGGCGGAGGTGGAGGAAGAGGCAGAAGCAGAGGCAGAGGCAGAGGCAGAGGCAGAGGCAGAGGCAGAGGCAGAGGCAGAGGCGGTGAAGAAGGCGGAGGCGGAGGTGGAGGAAGAGGCAGAAGCAGAGGCAGAGGCAGAGACAGGGTGGAGGCGGCGGCGGAGACGGAGGCGTTGGCTGTGCAGGCGGCGTCAGCGGTGGTAGCGGCAAGTAGTGGCGGTGGAGGCGGCGGTGGTGGCGGTGGAGGGGGCCGGGGTGGCAGCGGGGGGAGGCTCGGCGTGGCTTCCTCCGCTTCGCGCTTCGCCGCCGCCGGAATCGCTGCGCAATGGCACTCGGGCGGGCGATCGCCTCGGGCCCAAGAGGGCGCTCAAAGGTCGGTGCGATGCTGCAGACGAGCGACCATTCTCTGAACGGCCAACGAAGGCCTCCTACAGCCAGGTGCTCAGCGCGCTAATTCTCCACCGCAGGGAACTGAGTGTCTAGTCTCGCCGGATCCTTGTTGAGAACGCGGTACACAAAAGCAACTACCCCGTCCCTCACATTTTTCTTTTATCATTCCCCTATCATTTTTCTTTTATCATTAATTTCATAAACATGATCGACATCTTTCCATCCAATCACTCCTCCATTCCAGACAGAGTCATGGACTTAGGTTATGGAATCATGAAGAGGAAGGTCATTGGAATAAAGAAACGACTGTATCGTCAACATGGCTGATGTTGACGGTCATCTGGAATTTTAAGCGTAACTCTCGAACGCAAAGCACCTTTTGACCGGAAGTCACGCTTAATTGGGATAGTTTGCTGAACTGTTCTGAATAATCAAGATGGCTTCAACTGTAATGGCCTTTCGTTAGGCTAGTAGGTTCGAATCTCACTTTCAGTTTCAGATACGTCTAGGGAAGCCAGGGATCAGATGTATGTGATTAATCTCCATCGTCATTTAGCACGAGAAGAATATAGCTAACGCATCACGTCGTAATTTAATACATTAATCAATACGAAGTTTATCAACAAAATGAGTAACGCATGTTAATATCCCACAAATTTACATTGCTACACATGTGTTAACGAGTAAGAATACTATACAATAAGCCTTATTACAAATGGAGAAATACAAATACTTCATGTTTTTCTCTCGTATCTTTAGAAAATATTCTTATAACTACGATCATTCTAAGCTCAAACCATCCCACCTACTTTAAAGAGGCAGTGAACAAGTAATTGACTTCCCATCTACCTTTACAATCGTGAATAACTTGTTGAAGAAAAAGAAAGAACGAAATATGGAGAATGTCTTACTTCTTTTTTACATTATTTTTCCTCACAAAGGAACTAAGTGAAAAGTAACAAATCACATGCGAAATGTACGAGTGATTAAAGAAGTCGTACCTTATGAAAACTTACCTGTAAACACTAAAATATTTTTGAGGAAGCAAACCTTTAATTTCAAATACGGAGGTCGATCATCAAAAATGAAAAAAGAATGTGGCTTTTACAATTGTCTATCAATTGAGGAAATTTCTGAAATACTTCTCTCTATGTATAATTGAACCCACAGCGAACGTGAAGAGAATTACCTCTAAACCGACATACCAAAGAGATTGTTCCCGTAATCCACATAGAAGATAATATAATTTCAAGATCAGTGTCAGAAGCAATCTATAGGTGAGTGCCCTATTACTTGCCCGGTTTAAGATGACCAATTGCGGCGAGAGTTTTGTTGCTCGTGTTGCCTAGTTATACGGAAGGGGAGTACCCCAAGGTACAGTCGCCACTGGCAAAAATTAGCTCCAATACAAACGTGCATGTCATGGTCATCCGGCATTCTACGCTGAACGTGTGTTAATCAGCGAAGGTCCAGAGACCAGGAGTAATAGGGGAAGGCTAATGGCAGTCATGACCCTTCAACCTGACTGAGTAAAAGCAATATTATTTCGAAAGAAGTGAAGTAAAATAGAATTAAATAAAATTAAAATTCGATGATTGCACAAGGTAACTTGAACTCGTATAAACAAACAAGTAGAACCTAATCTTTTCTGATATTCACGAAATTACTTGCGTGCATGGAAAACTATATTACGATTACATTGAATGACGACAAAACCGTGCCTCCGCCCATATTGTTGTCTGATTTCTCCCCTGATGCAAGTTGCTCTTGAAAAAAAGGAAAAAATGTTCCTTTTGAGCAGACCTATGTACAAACTCACATGTTAATTACTGAAATTGTAGTCACCTAAGAAAGTTATTTTAAAAGTAAAGAAATGTAAAAATTATGTGATTAACGAACAATTGAATTTCTAATATCAATAAATATGAATTTTATTTCCCATGCGATCAAATTAAAGCATTTACACATTCACTTACTTATAGGTTTGATTACCCCGCAAGTAAGAATATTACCTCTATCGCTGCAGGAAGCTCAAAGAAAATATGTCTCAACAAATATCTTATTTTTACAAAGAAAGACGGTGTGTTTAATTTAGTGTCCAATCGCTCTGCAAAACGACTGCCAATTGTCCTCGATGCTTGGCAAACCGACCGCAAGAAGTGATAATCGTAAACCCAGTGAGTCGGACCGCCTTCATCAGAGAGAAGAAGATCTGCAGGCGGAACGGGGGCGTGTCCCGGTGCCCTGGCAGATAATCGTTCGGCTGGACGCGCGGGCAGAACAGCGCGGCACAGTTTCTGCAAGAGCGGGCTTGCGAAGAACGGGGCACGGGAGGGGGTATGTCGCGGCAGGCAATTGAAATCGATTCCTTTCCGGTCTCGTTTCGACAAATCTTGATTCGCTTGTTTGAACTCTTATGTCTGTTGAATGGTAAGCAGACAAAACCGTTTTGCTTTCTCGCCATTGTATCTGGACCACCAATTCAGAATGCGACTTCCTGCGAAACTTTTTTTAAAAATCTCAAAAAATTGTATCTAGTAGTATAATTAGTTTTTCAGGTGATTATTTCAGGTATGCGACAGATATTATTGAATCTTTCTACAATGAGGAAAATTTGAAGTTGATAGAGTAGAAGCAACAGTGACAGAAGAAAATCACTTGCATAGTAATTCATTAAATACCTGTTAGGCCTGTAGTTGTGGACTGAAAACTGCAATTTCCGTGTTTCGTACTCACCTGAAACAAAGAGGGAAAATTGTTAGAATTCATTAACTATTAAAATGATTGAATAACACATTTTATTTCACTGAAAGCAATTAACATCCTTCTACATATACTATGACCATTGTGTGGGAACTCAAATCACATTATTTTTTGCCTAATAATATTTCAGTACAACATAACTTAAGTTGTTACTCGATTTTATCATAATTTTAGGAAGGAAATGAAGAATCCCAAAGTCAATCCCCCACTACATTCTGCATTATAGTAATTTACGATAATTGCATAAAATCTGTTCCCAGGTGAACTGTCGAGGCGGAAGTCTAAGTGTGGGGCAGTCGGAAACAAAACGGCAACGGAAAATTCCGATCAATACCATTTATTATGTAGCTCCAGAAAATTCTACAGCAATTTCTCATCAACATTCATGACATTCAACTTACGGAGTCATTTGTCTCTAAACGAATGGCAAGATTTGTGAAGGCAATTTAATCTACTAGTCGACATAACGTTTTCCCAAATTAGAAATTCGTTCAAACATTGACCCATATAACAAGCTGCTCTGCTACAAATATAATAATAATAAAGTACAGGCAATAAACATGTTTGAGATCTGCAAGTTCTGAAGCCGTATATTATAAAGGCGTCCACAACCAGCACGTTTTCCACCCTCTTCGGTCTATTTGCATGAGGCTGCCTTGCCGAGCAGGCGTCTCCGAGTGCGAAGGGGAGAGGGGGGGGTCGAGGCGCGAGGAGAGGGCGTCCGTGGAGGCGTCGTGAGTGGTAATAAGAACAGCATGGGCGTTGAGTGGCGACATGACGCGGGCCGGGTGGGTGGAAGCGTAATGGAGATTCTGACGCGAGTGAGAGAGCGCACGGAGCAGCAGCAAGAGCGAGATGGGATTCTTGGACAAACATGGCGGGGTAACCCTAGATTCAGCATCAAGATCATTACTGAAATACAGACGGAGATAGTATAGAAAGAGAGAGGAAGCAACGAGATAGAGTGGGGGGTTCCCACGCCACAGAAAGAAAAGGATTCTGGGGAAAGGTACGAGTCATATATGAAGAACAATATTGCTTTGCGGGCGAGAAATGTAGATAGAATAAATAACGTAAGATAGGGCGAGGACGATTGAAAGTACGTAAGTGGATGCGACGTGAGTTGTCGGGAGGCGGATCGGGAGGCGGATCGGGAAGAGAGTCGGGAAGAGAGTCGGGAAGAGAGTCGGGAAGAGAGTCGGGAAGAGAGTCAGGAAGAGAGTCGAGAAGAGAGTCGGGAAGAGAGTCAGGAAGAGAGTCGAGAAGAGAGTCGGGAAGAGAGTCGGGAAGCGGGTCACGAAGCGGGCCGGGAAGCGGCTCGGGAAGCGGCTCGGGAGTCAGGTCGAGAAACGGGTGAAGTGGAGGAGAAAACGGTACAGTGAGTGGGAGCGAGCGAAAAACAGCGGATGAGATACCGAAGGAATAGGAAAGAAAGGGGCGGGGCGGGTACGATTGTCGAGGCGTCGAAAAACATCGTGAGCACTGGCTGCAGCGGGGCAGCGCATTCAGAGAAGCAGCTGCAGAAACAAGGACAGCCCGGCGACGGCGCGGCGTCGGCGACAGCGGCGCCGGCGGGGGCGGAGACGGCGGCAACGGCTGCAGATAAGCGAATTCGTGCCGTGCACTCCCGCTTGCGTCAGCCTCGACGCGTCAAGGAAGACAATGCGCCGCAGCCGCATGCAAAGGCGCTTGCGGCGCGCCGGGCGGCGAACGCGGGGGCAGGCGGAGGGCGATAACGGACACGGACGCGCCTCCACAATATTAGAAACACGAGGCGAGACGCGCTGCTGAAAGCTCTCTCGCGAGAGACACTCGCTGGCCTATCGTGTACGCCAGCTGCTGTGTGCTTAGTCTTGCACAACGAGGACATCGGTCTTCAAACAGACGCCGCGCCGCAGTATGAGCGGAATATACTTCACAGTTGGATGATAAGGTATCGTAGGAACATGACTTCACGTGTACCTCCACTCGAAATCACTTCACTTTGAAAATGCCCGAAAATGTTTTGTTTTGGTGTATCATTTCCTGCTCAGATTTGTAACTTTGCCAACCGTTTATTGCCCTTAATTGAAATGACCTTTCCAAGAGATACCTCCCTGTTGTATTATTTGTACGTTACAAGGATTTAATCGAATGCACGGCCGTGGCAGACAAACGTACGAGTAGTACTGCATGACCATGAATACACCAGAAAATCTGGCCTCAGACGCGTGGATTTCTCTTAGTCATCGGCATTCAACGTGGGAGTCCTTCGTCCACATGTGTTGCACTTGCTACGTCAGAAAAACAGCAGAAATAATAAACTCCAAAGAATTACAAATTGAGGCAAGGGAGTACAGCCAACACCAAAACGAAAGCGAGAACTCGCGAACCCAGAAACATTCCGACCTCCTAGCGAAAGGAAGGTATTCATTATGTATAAGACATGTCTCCCGGCGCTTTGGGATATAAAATGAATAATAATTATTCAAAGCGGCGTTGAGCTGCTGCTACCGTTCGCCGCATTTTCCTGTTGGTGTTTACTATTTCATTATCGAAATAACACACTTCGTACGCCAACACCTGAGATAATGAATGGGTAGGGTGGGATATTGCATTACGAGAAGCCAGGTAAGCGCGTTGAGTGGTAAAATGATAAATAGAGCGATAAGGAGGTTTTGTTATCTGCCGACAGGCGCCATCCGTATTCCAAATGACTGAGAAACCTGTCAGATATGACACACAAGATGCGTATTGGGAAGGGTTTAGCCACGGCAGAAGAAGGCTTCCAAACATTTCGGGAAGTTATTCATTGTTAAAAATGTGTCATAAGACCAACAATTCGTAAACACAAAAGATGCCAAAAATAAAGGCTAAATGGTCAGTAAAGAACTTTCTTTACGATGCTGAATATTATATGATATAAATTATAAGAAGAAATGTGAATGAACAAGTAATTGTTTTGAAATACTCGAGGTAAACAAAAAGGTATTTGGAAACATTTTTTCCTTTGCCCATTACACGTGCCAGTTTCCCCTGCTTACGAGGTTAGAAGTCATCTACATCGACATCTGCATTATTCACTTCCAGGCTCTCTAAACACGTTAAAATTCAAAAATACATTGGACACCTAAAAATTATGATGACGAAAACATTGGCGACGTAATAAAATATCACTGTTTCTTTTAAACAAAACACTTAATGAATTATTAGAGACAGACCGAGGAAAAGTTGAGAGCAAACTTTCGAAGTGCGTCGCATAACGCTAGAAGCCCGTTCCGTGCTTCCGTCATTTTGATAACATCAAAGCGGCCAGCACGATTTCCCGCTTCCCCTAATTTATGCGTGGCTGCAGATAATCAACACCATATTAGAGCGAGAGCGTTCAATTAACGCATACTTTCCGTGCATGTTTGTTTAGGCGTGCGGCATTCTCTAACTAGAACAAGGCGACGCATTGACCTTCAGAGGCGCACGGCAGGCCATTTGGATCAAGCATGAGGCATGCACTAGGCAGGGAGCACGAGTTGGCAAGATGCAGCCTTCTCAAGTTCCGCTACTTATCTCCAAAGACATTCTCTTTCTAGAGGAAAAGAAAGAAAGAAAAACACAAAACCTTTTTGTAACATAGTATCTACGGAAATGTATGAAGCGCCCATAAAGTATTCTCCAAGCTAGACAGACTTCGAGTAAAATTATTGCTCTCGCATGAATCGTAGATAATGTTCTTAGTATTATTGTCAACTTAAAACGAGGTCAGCAACTGCTAGTGTATCAAAAAATCCAAAAATATTGTGTGAAGCACACTCTCCACATTACTATTTGACCTTGAATCCAGCACGAAGGTATTTACTATGGTTCTTAGTCCTGCATGATCATAGGCGAGTGCCCAGGCGGGGTGGGGTGGAGCAAGGGTTCGTGGTCACCCTGAGAAATTCGAAAGGGTCCCCGTCGCCCATGTAATCAAACATTCATTTTCCACACATGTGCTCAATTTCTGCTGATTATTCAAGCTGCTGATTTGGCGAATTGATACACATTAATTGGCGAGGAGACACTCCAAACCATCTGACTGTTCTGTAAATGGTTCAAATAAAATCAATATATTGTGTTAATTAATTACATCATTAAAGTTACAATTTCATTCCCCTTGTAACATTTTTATTTATTTTCCAGTAAAATCTACCATATGCAAATAAAAAGTTTAATGGAAAAGAGGAGCCCAGAACTGTAGGCTGCGTACCCCTATGTGCATACTACTTATTATTGATGATTGGTGTATTGCATATCATTTTTGTTTCAAGATTTTTTTCTAAACCTTGAACAAAGGCTGTAGAAAATAAATGGATTTAACACTGTGATACCGAACACCTAATTGGAGTTCCCACGCCTTCCCAACCCCGCCCCCTCGAACACAAAGCCCCACATCGCGCCCGCTGGAGCAGAGCCCGATCCGAGTTGGCACAACAGCAAACAAGCGAGGCCCAGCGGAGCGCGGGCGACGGCGACGGCGGGGGCGGAGGCGGAGACAGGGACAGGGGCGACGCTGGGGCTGGGGTGACGGCGGAGGCGTGGGCGGTGGCGGGAGAGGGGCGGCGGGAGCAGCGGTGGAGGCGGCGGTAGGAGTGGAGACGGGGGCGGGGGCCCGGTGAAGGCGGCGGGGCGGGGACGGCGGGGGGGGGGGCGAAGGCGGGGCAGGGGGTGATGGGGGCGGGGGAGGGCGACGGAGGCGGTGGAGCGGCCGGTTTCTTCACAGACGAGTGCGCTTTCTGTGACGTTCCCGCCCTCTTCCCAGCCGTCGCCTCCAAGAAGAGGGGAAGGTTCTGGATGCGATCACTTGCAGGTCACACTCTCCGTGGCTCAGACTGATTGGATCTCGAAGGCCGCAGGTGTAAAAAGAAATGGGAGGACAGATATGTAAATTAGCACAATTATGATAAGCCAATCGGCTGATGTGAATCGTGTACCTTGGAATTGGTTGGGTAATATTAAACTATTTGTTTTTAACTGTATATTTGAGATGTAATTAATTAAGCTACTTATCATAGCACACGTCATGTTATTGAATGTTATCTCATACTTTCGCACATTTATAAACGCTGTTTAAGCATTTCCAGAGTGTGCGGAGTTAAAGACTCATTTTATAAGACAGAATATGGAATTTATCCAATTATGTCCTCTTCACACTTTTAGTTACCCTAACACAAATGTTAAAAAAAAATATTTTCAGGATTGATCACAACCAAATACAACCATTAAAAGTAATTTTCCAAACATAACTTTAAAAAGAACACCGATGTATAAGACAAATGTCTGAAAAAGGCATTTAAAGCTTCAAAGAAACCTATTTTGTATTCATTCATGTGTATACACATATTGCTTCTCAAATTTTATGACAAACTCTTTCCTAAATCCTAAATGTTTTAACACTCCGGTTATAAATCGCTGGAAATGTGGTGTTGAAGCCTCTTCAGTCTCACAAGAGAGGTATCATTAGTAAGAAACTTGAAACGACGATTTATCACACAGTAAACACAGTATATTCAACAGTCACATGAAAACAAAAATTATGCAGAATAGGTAGTATTCATTCGTCATGGCTTGTTTGATGTTTTCAAAGGAAGTTTCAATAAAAATAACTGAAATACGCCCCAGCATGGCTCAAGTTACATTTACAAACAGGCATTAACGCGCTTTTTGGCGTTGCTTCACGCAAGGTTGCGCGAAATGAATCGCCAGTAGTCGGAATCAGTTGCCGTCGTCCATAACGATCCCCCGGGCGACCGTCCACGCAGGCGTTGTTAGTTACGCTGCGAAACCTGCCGTAACAAAGCGCCCTCTCCGGTGGCCGTCGCGCCGAACAGCTGGAAGCCTCCAGTAGTCGATGCCAGGGGACTCCCACGGCGCAAGAACACAAGGCGCCCAGACCAGGAGCGGTACCTCAGTGCATCAACTGATGTCACTGCAGCGCCTCTGACCAGCAGGTCCTAGCTTCGAGTCCTGACGGCGCCAGGATTTTCGACACTAGCTCTTCAGCTAGGTCGAATTCATTCAGTCTGGAGGAGAATTCTAGCGGCCGGCTGCTCTGATCGGTAGTTTTCCGTGGTTTCTCCGATCAACACCAGGCGAATGCCGGAGCAGTGCCTTACCAAACGCGCCATGGACCGCTCGCGATCTGACCTTCCTCTTCCTTGTCCTCTCCTCTCCCCTTACACACACACTTACACTAACATGCACTACACTACCACATATCCCGGGAGACTGGTCGGGAGCTTAGAGCTTGTCCCGGCTGGGGCGGTGCCCCGTTGGTGGGAAAGTCCTGGTTAGGGGGAAATCCCACTAGCCGACGGTAGGTCGGCGCCGGATCCTACCATCCAGCGGGGGAAGATCACCGTCATCTCCCGAGGAAAAACATGCACTACACTAACGGGACTAATGAACAGAGCAGTTGACGCGCCCGGAAACACGAAAAATTAATCAATCAATCACAAGGCGCCCGGAACAACGCATCGAGAAAGTAAGAAAAGTGCAGGACGTATAAGAAAGTTCGCAGATCTAAAACTTCCTAGAAGGTTCAGGTTCTATTCGAGATGTCCACATGAGAAAAATATTTTTACTTCGTGTTAAACGTAGAGATAGGGCTGGTAAGTATGATTCTGCGATGCACTGACTTTTACACAGATTGTTGTACTGATGTACACAGATTTGTTTCGAGAAACCCTTCAACAAGGTTTTGGGCTGATGGAAGTATTTGTATGGAAATTTTATGCCGATATTAATTGCAAGTTATTCATTTAATACGACTAATCGACCACTATAAGAAAAGTCTTTTATTGTCGCGAAGCGTCTCCTGTTTCATAAAGTCTATGACATAGACCATTGAAAACCACCAACTCAAATGATCGGTCGCTTCTCAGACCCCAGGCCCGGCAGGCCTTTTTATGAAATTGTTTATTCGAACAGATTCGAAAAATTAAAATATTCACATTTTCATAATTTAATTTTGTAACACAGCGAGCCTTCTTCAAACTGTGATATTCCAAATTCGTTCTCCTGGCCATTTAAAAATATGGTATACTTGCGACCTCATTTTCGAGTTCGAAACCCAAGTTATTCCATCTTAAGAGTTCCACAATTCCATCTTTCAAGTTCCATGACAGCTTTGAAACCCTTTCTTGAAAACCTCTATAAGATACTTATGACTCGTAGAGATCCATTGTCACAATCCTCTTTTAATAACCACAACACCCCCAAATTCAGATCAAATGCTGTTTGAAGTGACTACGTTTCTCTTTTCCCTCCATTACACAAATCCCGGAGAGGAAATCTGGAAACCAGAGTTTCTCCTCTTCTCGGAACCCGCGCCTCGGAGCCGAGCTTCGCCCTGTAATGCGCAGCAGCGCCGCTCCGCCATGAGCAGCGTCTACGACCGCCGACCGCCCCCGCGCGCCACCGGGGCTTCGGGGAAGCGCCGCCTAACTAACGAGCCCTGCGGGACACCGCCTTCCGCCTAACAAGCGGCCGCCTCCTAAGCTACTTCGCACGACACGCGGCCCGCCGACCCCTCAAAAGTGCGTTCGCGCGACCTGCACAGCACGCGAAGGTAGACAAGACACTTTCCTTCCACGCACTGGCGTGCGCAGCTCACAGGTACAAGTAGTAATAAACTGAGATTTTTTTAAAGATTAGGGCAAAGGCTAATTTATGTGTGGTCATTGAAGACAAAAATAATTTATTTATTCATAAAATATAAACAAAATGATTAATTTGACGCAAAATAAAAATAATTAAAAACGTGGAAGAGGATGTGATGAAATATTGAGGAATGCTACTTTTCAGTTTAGATACAAAGATCATCGCATCTTCTCCATAGGCTCTGAATCTAGAAAACATCCAAACTGAATTTCTAACCAATTACATTCTCTCTCCGGTTTTTTTAAATATCCTTGTCGCAAAAATTAAATTTTGAGTTCTCTCTCCTGAAACCTAGAAACTATAAAAATTTAAAAACCTCAGTTTACATAGCAAAAGAAGTCAATAACGGGACAAGTTAATGAAAACTAGTAGAAAACAACAGTTAGTTAACCGTCCAACGCGAATGCGGTACATACGACTTTAACCACAGACCTGGAAAAAGTTGACTAGTATTGCGTGTTGTCTTGTTTCCTGGATATACGGTATCTCACCACGTTCTGCAATACTCTCCATTACCCTGTAACGTCTTTAAAGAAGACAAATCTGTACAGGAAGTTGTTTCCACTCGAATAGAAGACGATCTGCCGGGCCGATGTGAAGAGGGGTACGGGACCCTCCCACGCCCCCTCCGGAAGCTCCGGGGTCCCCCGTTGGCCGTCCGAGGGGGGCGCGGAGGGGGCGTCGGCGCCGGCCCCCTTTTCCAGTTCCTGGGCGGCGCCGCGGTGGCCGAGTCGCTAAGGAACCCCGGTGTTCCCCGTTGTATCAGATTAGGCGCGAGTGTCGCTCCGTTTGTAACTGTGTTAATTCGGGCACGTCGCCACCGTGTCCACCTGCCTTCGGACCGAGTCCCGGTAATCGAAATTTAATGGGACAACGAAACACGTTTACACTCTCCAGAAAGAGTATAAGCCGACGTGACAAGCGGTTTGGTGTAGCAGGAAGCGGAATATGACTCTCGTGTAAACAAAGGGCTTACAATCATTACGACACAGTAGGTACAGTTGTAAACGCAGCACGATTTATCTGGCGTTGCGCGCCTAATGGTGCACGTTCAAACCCTTCCACAAACCGTGTACAAACACCGTTGATCCAAATCACAAAGGAGGATGAACTCCCATTGAACACAGTGGTAGAGAACACTAATACCCATGAGAACGAAAAATTCGTGAGGCAGAAAGCAAAGAGCAAAAGAAGTCGTGTACAAAGTGTGTGTACAAAGACGGCACGTAAAGAGTGCGGGGCCGAGGTGAATGGAGGGCGGCTCGCTCGGGTAGCAGGTAAAAAGCACGGCGGAGCGCGGCGCCGCCTTATGAAAAAGCGAGGGAGAGAAGAGGGAAAACACGCACTCCAGCGAAGTTGAGGCGCGGGGTCACCGTGCCAGATAAGCCTTACTAAATGCGGTCGTCCGCCACAGAGAAATCGTCATTTGTTCGCTCCTAAGCCCACTCGATTCACAGCAGGCCGGTCCTTATCGCAGTCTTTTTTTTTTCGTCCTCGCCCTTCTTCAACTGTCCGGCAGAGACACTGCATTCTCTTCCGCCACCACTGCCCAAGCAGGCTTCGCTGCCTATGACGTTTGCTTCTGTACCGCACGTACAGGGAGGGGCAAACTAGTTTTAAGACGGAAACTTGGGACGAGGAAAAAAATACAAACAGCATCCATAGGCTGTAAACTATTTTATTTTATTACCTCAATATGTTTTCAATTATTAGTAACATTCATCTCTCCCAGAAAAGACCTGTCAACATTTGTAAAGCCGAAGATAAATGTAATTGCGACTCCAGTCGGCTTATGAACTTTTCCCGTTATTCATGTCACGAATGGTCCGATGTTTCTGAAGATGCTACTAAGGTTTTGAAAGTGTATGAAAGCCCATTATAAGAGGTAACTAAGTGGATAAATATGCCTCACCTTAGCACACAACACAAACACGCAATTGCGTGATAAAGGAGTTGACAGCGGATACTGAGTTCTTAAGAAAAAATAGAAAGTTCGAAGATACAAAATTACTGCCAGTCACTCTCATCACATTGACAGAATAACATTTCTCAAGCCTGACAAGTAGATATTTTAGAAATTTGATTCAAGAAAATATTATTTTTAATAATTCTCAACTGCATCGTCAATTATTACGAAAAAAAAATTATTTTAGGGAATACGTTTTTGGACAAAAGGGAATACATTTTAGGGAATACGTTTTTGATACAATTTTAAATAACAATAATAAAATAATAATAATAAACTCCAAAATGATACACCTTTATTTCCGTTTGTTTTCTAATTTAGCGTATCAATATATTCTTAAGGCACTTCATGCATTCTAATATTTTGATCAAAATTCGCGTTTTTTCATGTTAAACAGCATCTGAAAACTGTTGAATGTTATATTCAACTATAACTCTGAATGTGAATACTATCCATACCTGAAGAATTTTTTTTCATGGAGATATGTTAGTTTGAATATAATATCTTCAATTACAGTGAAGCATCTCATGAAAGGTTTGTGAAATAAAACAAATTGCATAAAAACAAACAACAAAACGCAATCCTCCTTGCATTTGGCACTGTTCTACTCATTTCGTCGCGTGAAAAGCAGCGCGTACTGACAGAGGTTCAGGCTCCCGACAACAACAGCCCTAATGGTCACGATGGCAATGCACCCGCGACGGTAATGTCCCCCAGCCCACATCCACCTCCTGGTCCGGCGTCGTGCCGCTCCGCTCCGCGCCGCGCTGGCTGCAAACGTAAGAAAACATCCGCCCGGGACTCCCGTTATGACGACTCCTCTTGTGTAATCGCGAGCGGGCATCGCGCAGGCGCCCGGAGTAAACTGCGCAAAGCGTCGTTACGAGAGTTAGCTGTTCCCGGGACAGCATGCGAGGGAGGAGAGCGACACCCAGGCAGGCGGGGGCGGACCCAGAAAGCATTTCGAGGAGGGCAGCACAATTTCAATTCGAACCCTCCATTGCTATTTTTGAAATAATATTTTTGTTTTACCTTTAGATTTAATAACAAGAAATGTAAGAGTATATTCATAATGGCAATTATTTTGATTAAATTGAGTAAAATTAGAAAAATTGCTGGGAGAGGCAATAGCTCTCCTGTGCCATGATCATCTAGATCCGCTTCTGGAGGGGAGGGACTTCCAGAGGCACAGAAGGTTGGCGAGTCGTGAACGTGGGATGGCGAAAAATTGAAGGGAATTGCACTTGTCAAGACAAAGAAATACGTCATCCGGAAGGAACTTATCCTACAGGACGGCGACAGACTCGCGTGACCAGTCAGACAAGGTTTGATGTGACAAGATGATGGAAGAAACGCGTCGGAAACGAGGACAATGAAAATAAAACAAAGACAATGAAACAAAGAGGATAGTAGGAAGTATTGATTGAAATGGAACCTGGAGGGCAAAATAGATTTGCAATTCTTGGAATTGCAAACAGACCGAAGCCTTTTCTTCGTATTGAATTTCTTTCATTCTCCGAAAGTTCTACCTCGCTAGGGAGTGAATTTCTTAATCATTTGGGGAGGGAAGAAAAATCCAAGTCACGGAAGCAGCGAATCTTTTCAGATTACATGCGAAGATAATGGCGATGGAAGTAAAACAGCAGGTCATAGACACGACAATCGTATTGCATGGGTAAAAAAGATTTAAGCCAAAGGAGGGGGGAGAAGTATAACACGGAAATTAAGCAATTTGGAAACTCATGGAGAGATGGATAATTAAACGGACGGAGAAAGTGAGATGAAGAGAAGTGAACTGTAAGGAGAGGGATGAAATGAGGGAAGGTCTAAGGATATGTGTGTGTGTGTGAGAGAGAGAGAGAGAGAGAGAGAGAGAGAGAGACAGACAGACAGACAGACAGACAGAGATGGAGAGAGACAAGGATAAAGTTGGGGACAGAGAGGAGAGTTAGAGAGAGGGAGTTGGAGAGAGAGAGAGGGTGAGTTGGAGAGAGAGAGTGGGAGACAGTTGGAGAGAGAGGGGAGATCGACTAGGTAAGAGGGGGATTGAGAGGTGGAAATTAAGGGGGATTGGGAGTTGGACAGAGAAAAGGGATAGAGAGGTGAACAGAAAAGGAGAGAGAGAGAGAGAGAGAGAGAGAGAGAGAGAGAGAGAGAGAGAGAGAGAGGAGATCGACTTGGTAAGAGGGGATTGAGAGGTGGAAATAGAGAGGGATTGGGAGCTGGACAGAGAAAGGGATAGAGAGGTGGACAGAAAAAGGAGAGGGAGAGAGAGCGAGAGAGGGACTAATTGGCACTCGTAGAGAACAAGAGCGCGACTAGTCCACCCTTGGAGCCCGGCGAGCCGAGGAGCGGCACCGCGAGGGCGAAGCGTCGTGTGGCGGAGGGAGGCGCCCGTCACGGCCCGTACACACCGCCCCCGCGGGCCAGTGGGCGAGTGGGCGTGTGGGCGGCCATTGTGCCGGTCGCATGGGCCGTATCCACGGTTCGTGCGGGCGGCTCTCCACACTGCCCGCCCCGCCCCTCCCCGCCCCGCCTCGCCGGACGACCGGGAGACTGCGAGCGACACGGAACGGATACGGCGGCGGCGGCGGCGGCGGCGGCGGCGGCGGCGGCGGCGGCGGCGGCGGCGGCGGCGTTCGTTGAACCGCGCGGGCCGCTCCGCCGCCGCCGCCGGCCGCACACTGGGCCCCAAAGGACACCAAAGACGCGCGTTGACACTGCAGCCATAAGCGGGGATGTGGTTCAATGGAAGGGCTCGAGATCCAATTCAGATACGCTCTTCGGTTCGAAACCTACCATTCGTAAATGTCAATATTTAGATATTTGTCGAGCGTTTTTTTCGTTTGGTTCCTGCTCTGGGCCCTTCAGAAATATGACCAAAGCATACATAGTAACAAGATAAACCACATTTTGGCCAAATGGAGATATTAACATTTATAATTATCGGAAGACTGACTGAGGCCGGTGTGTCTTGTCACTGCCCCAAACCTTTTCATTGATTATCTACATTTGGGTTTTGATACGTTTGCTGTAGGATTATCAAGAAAAGTGACGAACATAAAGTAGCTTCCAAGACGGTTACTCAATTGCCATGATACGTAAGTATTGATAAGCGTCGTTTTCACCGATTCCTCGAGTAGAAATAACTCTTTTTTATCGCGTTTTTGCAAACAATATTCTGAAGATAATGAACTTTCTTCCACGCCCCTGATTTTCCTGTAATTTCAACAATATAACACTGAGCGTTCATTCATCATTCCACTGCACTGATAGATTAATTATTTCCTATTTTTGGGTGCGTCAACAGCTGTAGTCATTAGTCCCGCATGTATATTGCATTTTGTATCTCGGGGGGGGGGGGTTGGCTAAGATATTGCCCCGGCATGCGTCTGGTATTGATCGAAGAAACTACAGAAAACTACTGATCAGAGCAGCCAGCCGCTAGACTTCTCTTCCGGAGAGCGGCTGAATTCGTTCTAGCTACGTAGGGTGTTGAAAATCCGTCACCGTCGTCACTGAAACCTTAGGACTTCTCAGTCAAAAGACACTGTAGAGGCATTATTGCTCCAAGTAATATCGGCCGGTCCATTTGTTGAAGATATCCAGCACTACATATTGCATTATTATACCCTGAATATATGAGTGCCTCCGTCGTTGGCTGGCGTGCTCGCATTCCACGGCGCAACCCCGGGTTCGATTCCCGGCCGAGGCAAATTATACCTGTGCGCTTTCCTTACAAATGTCCCAGTATCTGTGTGACGATCATAACGCCCACTCTAAGGTTATGAAGACCAGTCTGTACGGTGAAGGGATGTCTTGCGTGCTAACCACACGAACCCCTTATCCCATGGCCGAGAGGCTGGGTCACCTCTGGTCGGCCAAGCCCGGAGCGGGCTGTCCAGCCAAAGAACAGGAATACATGAGTAATCGTTACAAATTTCACAACATTATTCACAACAGCGTTCATTTCGTCGCTCGAAGCCAGTGTCCATGTGCAGGGGTGGAGTGAGGGTTTCGCTCGCGCCTTGGGGCCGGCCGGGGCAGCGCACGCCGCCCCGCCCCGCCCCGCTCCGCCCCGCCCGGCCCCGCCCCGCCCCGCCCGGCCCCGCCCCGCCCGGCCCCGCCCCGCCACGCCACGCCACGCCACGCCACGCCACGCCACGCCACGCCACGCCCCATGGCGCGTCCGCCCGCCCGTTCCGGCGCTTGCTTCGCCTAATAATAAATTCTACCACTTGCAGCGGGCAGCCGCGCTTCAATACGCGCGCCGCGGAAAGGTCAGCCAGCCGTGCGCTCTTTGTGCACTCGAGTCGCTGCCCTTTGCGGCGGCCAGCGGCCTGCATCGATACGGGTTCCACCGCCCAAGTCCACAGCAAGAGAAATACGAGAACTTTTTTTTTTAAATTTATTTCTTCCAGTCAAAAAGTTCTCGGCTTGTAAAGTAAGCATACAAGAGGTTTTCCGGGTAGGAACGGTGAAATCGACTAATTCAAGGTTCGACAAAAACACATTTTCCGAGGAGGGCAAACGTTTATACAAGAAATAGGGGCCAACTCCACCAAATATACTGTTGAGCAGGAGCGGCACTTCTCTACTTCACAATAATGTTATTTAAAAAATGACTTAATATTGATGAAAAATGACAATGGCCCTTACTGTACGGAACGCTTCATGTATGGTTTTGATTTCTCTCGCTGTACGGAAGATCTGTAATGTTTGTGGGGAGTATATTGAAATTAGAATTAACACCAAACGAAGCCCAGAAAAATGTGTTTTAGGGACATATAGATTTCATATGCTGAGTAAGGAAGTACTATAGCACATTCAAGTGTGTTGTCCGTGAAAGAAATTTCTGCACAGAGAGTACACTTTACTAAATAAAAATATGTACAGAACCAGCAAAGGAACGCCCAAACAGGTAGCGACTTCTTTGCAGTGCAAATCTGCCAACTAACCGCACGAAGCTTATTGAATTAAAAATGCAGAGTAAGTACTAGAAGCAGACGGGCGTGGACTCGCTTCTGGAGGGAAAGCAGCATGAATGAGAGCTTCCCGCAAAGCGTGCTTGGCCGCGCACAAAAAACCGGCAGGACGGAAAGACGCTGTGACGCAAGGCGCAGGGAGCATGTGCGGCCGCCCCCCCCGCAGCGGAGGCAAAAACGGAGCACAAGCACAGCGGCCCAAGATCCTCCTCCGCGGACGCCGCAGCCAAAACAACCGCCGCCACGGCCTCCTTCACTCCGACTCTGGCACAGCCTCCTACACAACCACCACCTCCGGCTCAGCCCCCTTCACCGGCGCCACCGCTCCTCTAATCACTGCTACCGCCAATGCACTCTTCACCATGGCCACCGCCACTGCCATCCCCACTACTCCTCCGTCTCTGCCACTGCCAATGTCAATGTCACCGTCAACGCCGTCTTGCCATCGCCACCGCCCATTCGCCGTTGTCACCGCCGCTGCCACAACCCCTTCAGCTCTGCCACAGCCCTTGCCACTGCCACTGCCTCTGACAACGCCCCCTTCACCAACGTCACCGCCAACGTCCAACTGCCATCGCCCCTGCCGCCATCGCCACTGCCAGTGCCTCTTTCCCTACGGTCACAGCCAACCGTCGCTTCTCCACCATCTCCATCACCACCACCAGCAACGACTCATCACTGACCCCTTCATCATCACCATTGTCACTGCCACTGCCATTGTCATTGCCACCGCCGCCGCCGCCGCCGCACGCAAGTGCCACGCCGCGGGGGACAGACGGAGAAACGAACGCTCGACAGAGAAAGCAACGGAGGGCTCAGCCCGTCGAACATCGCATCCTCCCAGACACGGGGATTTTACGAAGGCATGCTCACTGTTCTCGGCCCGCAATTTACTGGTGTTATAGAAGTATCCAGATATTCTCATAGCCCTTCACAGTACTTTACTAAACAAATATAAACACATAAATAATGAATGAAGGTGAATACAAACGTGGATTTGAATAAATGAAACGTAATTAATGATATAAGAGTAATTCGAATAATAAACTTGCGAACAAAAAAATTGCGAAAACAACAGAAGAGTAGAAATCTCAATGTATTAAACAATAAAAATACTTCTTCCGATTTACTGAGTAAATATGTTCTAAAAACATATTTATCAGAGACTTTTTATGATTCACGTTGATGTACACGAATCTTCCGCTATAAATCTAATGCCATTAAAGTTTGTAATATTAAGATTCCATTAGAACAATAGCACGAAAATCCTTGAAAATTATAAATTCTTATTTTCTTAATAAATATCATCATTACTATCACCTTTGAGAATTCTAGTCGATTACGAAATTTAAAAAAGTAATAGTAGTGAATATCAGATCATCGTAAAGTCAGTAGAGTGGCTTAATAGCCTTCATTGAAAGCAGGGAAGCAAGTTTCTTTTCCCTAATGTTTTGTCTTGAAAGCAGGTGGCAAACTGCTGCAACGATATTTATTGCAGAAACTTTCTGAAGGAAAAATAATTACGACCTGAAGATATATTCTTCAAATTCTTTTGATACCTTAATTACTATCTAAGAACCTCATTTATTTTACTTCTTCTATTTTATATCTCATCGATGTATCTTACGAACTTTGTAACTCGCCGAATTTAACTGAATAAGAAGCAAATACGCACAAATCGTCAGAATCTTACGTATTTTATTTTCAAATATGTGAGGGAAATTATTTACTCGCAGTTTTTCTACATCGTACGATACTATTTCTTTTCACCATCATTCAACACTATTCGCTTATATCGTGACAGTTTTATTACACATGTGATAAATAATAGCTTGAAAAATTACACTCGTGACAGCATCAACTTCTTCCTTGTTCAAAGAAGTCAAAAAATATTGTTTCATGTTACCAATTTATTGTTGGACAATGCTTTGGGGTTTATAATTACACTGAATCAGAATAGTGTCACTGAACAAATACAATAGCTCTTCAATGAGTTTTTTCGTCACAAAAATAGCATTACATTTATCGCATTTCAGCATCGGATATATCAATATTCAAAATTCAAGGACAAACTAAGTTCATTTCAGTTGGTTGTAAAAGGAAGGAGTCGAGATTTTTTTCACAAACGCTAACTTATTGTAAATTCATAAAATCAATTATTTGCCAATCATTTGTATCTCCATTGTTTCTCAAATTCAGCAACTTCTTGACTCGAACAACAAATATTAATTTCCCCATTTCAAACTACCTTTGAATTCAGACATGCAGCTACAGTTTCTTTGTGGCTTTATACTCTCCGAATATGTAAGAAGGTGGGAAAGTGATTCTACTTGTTCCATGAAATATGTGCTTACTCTATTAAGAAGTGCGAACTCTCTAGCAAAGAATCCTATACAACCACAGAACTGGTTGGGTGAGGAAGACCGGTTCAAGAGTGAATCTTAATACCAAACTTAGTATTGAATGTCGCCCGAGTAAGAGAAATTCCACAAGATTCTACTCCAGCTTAAAAGAAGGAATTGTGGATAGCTCCGATCGCCTTTAAGATTGAAATAGCAATTTAGAATAATACCTTGGTAATTGTTGTGCCTTTGTAATTTTATATCATTAATTACGAAGAATCGTACTTATAATAAGTTAAAAGATTCAGTTTGTTCATACCACGAAAATTCCATCTTATTATTCAATTCGATGACATTACACCATTTAGTATAAATACGTAAATCATTATTATTTGCAAAACTAAACAAATAAAACATGAGTTGATATTAATTGTGCAATCCTCTGAAAATGAATCATTTATGAAACAATTCATGAAAATAACATAAATCCCAAATTTTCTTAAGAAGATTATCCTGTTTCCCAATTCATAAAAGAACCTATTTTTTATTCATGCGATTCTTATAATTCATGGTAAATTAGTTGTTCTTTTTCAAACAATCTTCATCAAACATTTTGCGTGCTTGTACTTGCAGCTATGCAAATGCTTCGTCACAAAGGAGATGCGTTTCTTGAACATGACGTGTACCTTGTTTCCCAAAACGATCGCAGTACTACGAAATATGACGTAACATTGCACTCCTGTTTTGCAACTAGGTTAAGATTTATATTTTACCTTTATTTCTACTTAAAATATTTGCACTTATCCATCAATACGTTTCAAACATTTAACTAAAATATTGAAAATAAACTTGAAAATTTCAATATAACATTGTTCCTTTTATTGTCTTTGTTTCTGTGTTCTGAAATCTCAATTAACGATTGCGCATTGCGATACTCTACACAGTATTCTACAAGATATATTAAAAAAGTATATTATAAAGTATGCAAAATATTCAACAAAAAAGTGTTCTACTAAGTATGCTTTGACATTTACTTGTAAGAATTACCCTGATTATTGACAGAATAATACATTGAATGTAAGAGGTGTTGGCTGCATTGAATACAATGCCTCCAACAAAAATATTTTTTCTTTCCTTTTGTTTCATCCCCCAGTCAGCGCTGACCGTAATACGAAAACCTTTGTAAGATGAACCTTAAATTAACCTGGAACAAAGTCGGTCAATGACCGTCTACTTTGATTCTACTTCCTGTCCATTCACGCGGCGTTCTAAGAAGAAAAACTGAGCCTTTGTTTGCAAAAGTGACGGCAAAAAGTTTTTATTCAGTAAATTTCTCCTCTTCATTGCGGAATTAAATTATATTTAGTAGACATAAATACATATCATTTAGCAATATTTTTACTTTATATCAGCATAAATATCATGTCAAAAGTTTCATAAAACTCTGTCAAGTATTGTTACTTTTACCCCACAAAAGACGCCAATGTAATCAAATACAAGCTTCATTGGCAGCACGGCATTTTAATTGACATTTTTCTTACAGCATGGACGATTTAATGGCGCTAGCAATCTACCTGTCAAAAGAAGCATGCAGCAGCAGACGAATGCCTGTACCCAGTGGGCGAAAAAGAGATTCACAAAAACTAACGGAGTTCCAGTTCTCCCTAAATTAGATCTTAGTACTTGTTACAACCAAAAAATACCTAATAACAACAAAAACACCAAATAATTAGAAAGTTTGTGAAAATGCAAGATTGGTCCATGAGGGAAATAAATATTCAAAATATCTATGTGGTGTTTTGGTGATCAACCGTAAATGGATTGTCGTGGTGACCGTCTTGTTGACAGAAGTTGGAGGAGTCTGGAAGCGCACGAGTTGCTACAGTTCAAAAACTCGTCACGAACAATGTGAGACCCCTTTGACAACGTGCAAAGAAAGAAATTCTTCTGAAAGAACTGCAGATAAAAGTTCCAAATTGTTGAGGACGCCTCTATTCTATATGAAACCGCTGAAAATTGTAACACTGACAATAGAAATAACCAGAAACAGAAATTAAATGAAAAAAAAAACTATGAAAACTATGCTTATTAGGCACTATTTGCGAGAATCCGCAGAACAGAGTCGAGATTTGTGGGTGAGAAGCGCGTGGTAAAAGTTCCAAATTGTGGACGCCTCTAGTCTACACGAAACCTCTGAGAGTTGTAACATAGTCAACAGCAATGCCCAGAAAATGAAATAACTATGAAAACTATGCATTCTGCACACCATTCACAAGAATACGCGGCACGAAGTCGAGATTCATTTGCCTTCGGAGGAGTGTGAGATAAAAAGTTCCAAATTTGTTGTGGACGCCTCTTGTCTACACGAAACAATTGAGAGTCGCAACATAGTCAACAGCAATGCCCAGAAAATAAAATAACTATGAAAACTATGCATTCTGCACACCATTCACAAGAATCCGCGGCACGAAGTCGAGATTCATTTGCCTTCGGAGGAGCGTGAGATAAAAAGTTCCAAATTTGTTGTGGACGCCTCTTGTCAACACGAAACCCTTGAGAGTTGCAACATAGTCAACAGCAATGCCCAGAAAATGAAACGAAATCACTACGAGAATCCGCGAGACAAAGAGCCGAGATTTGTTTGCCTTCGGAGGAGCGTGCGGAGGCGAGCGTGGGCGTGGGCGTGGGCGTGGGCGTGGGCGTAGGTGCGGGCGCGAGCGTGGCCAGGTAGGGGCTGCCCGCCGCGCCGAGGGCCACCACGCTGCGCCGGCGCCCGTGACGCAGCGCTGACTCAACCCGTGGGCGCCCACATGGCCCCTGCGCCCGACGGCCTGCACCGCCCGCAGCCTGCGCCGCATCCGGATCTGCTCTCGGAAGGAACAGACTCGCGCTTCCATTCCGGGACACTTGCGACGCCCCCGCGCTCGCGTGGGAGACGGCGCGGCCGTTGCGAAAGCGAAGGCGAGGGCGAGGGCGATGGCGAAGGCGATGGAGGTGGTGGTGGTGGTAGTTGTGATAGTGGTAGTGCAGGTGGTGGTAACTGTGGTGGTGGCGACGGCGGAGGTGGGGATGATGATGGTGGTGGTGTTGGTAATAGATGTGATAGTGGTGGTGCAGGTGGAGATAACTGTGGTGGTGGCGACGGTGGAGGTGGGGATGATGGTGGTGGTGGTGGGTGTGGTGGTGGTGGTGGTGGTGGTGGTGGTGGCGACGGCGGAGGTGGGGATGATGGGGATGGTGACGATGGATGTGAGAATGGTGCTGATAACGATGGTGGTGTAGATAACGATGGGTGCCAGGTTGGTGACGACGGGTGCGAGAATGGTGACCATGACGCTGATGAAGATGACTTCGGGATGAGGATGACTGTGGTGCTGCTGCTTAGGTGGCGAGGATGGTGATACTAGTAGCGAGGATGGTGACGCTGGTGGCGAGGACAGTGACACTGGTGGCGAAGGAGCTAACGCTGATGGCGATAGTGCTGTCACTGGAGGCGAGGAAGATGCCGACGGATATGATATAGACGGTGATGGATTTGGAGATGGTGGTGATGGAGGTGGTGAATGCGGCGCTTGCACCAGACGCTCTTCAGACATACAGCAGGCTATGGATAATTTCTGTGAATCATTTTTGCACACGGTTTCTCTTTGAAGTATCTTTCCTTTCCTCGTGCGGTTTCAAACAAAAGTCCGCGACGAGAAAGACCTCGCAAACATGTCACTATGACTTTATGATCTCGCACACAGTTTCTCTGCGAGGTTTCATTTCCATGTGTGTTTCCGTTTAAACAAATGGTGTTTGACGGTGACATTTGGATTCTTCTGAATATTGCTGAAAAGTGTTCTGGTTTCTCTTACATTTACAAAGAACTGTGTTCAGCTATTTCGACAATACTGCGATTCAGAGAAGAGGCGAAAAGATAAATGACAATCTGACACATTCACGAGTCTTGGCGACCGATAAGACAGAGATAAGAAGCCTAAAATGCCATCAATGGCAGTCGGAAAAAACCGAAAAAAGGTTTGAAACGAAATTACATTCTATGTACCAGGGAAAACGAGTTTTGCGAAAACTGTTTCAGTTTATGGTAGTAGAGTACCACCATTATCTTACAGAATTACGTATCTAAGTTTAAGAGTCCATTATAAAATTTGACAAGTCACTGTCACGGCGATCAAAATTTTCAATAAAATGTATTTACCTAAAGGGAAAAAAAGCTTAATAAATGTTGATGTCAACAATGTATTACACGGAGAAAAATAATAATAATAATAATAATAATAATAATAATAATAATAATAATAATAATAATAATAATAATAATAATAATAATATGAACCAGCTAATGAAGTAGAACACAAAATGAATCAATTTTATTTTGAAAAAGGCTATTTCATTCTCCGCAAAAGAAAACATAACAAGATAAAATAACCCGTATGTATCACGACGGCACAAGTTAAGTCATTTAACTCAAAATCTCGATGTCGAAAGAACTTAAATTTTGCTCCGGTCTCCAAACATTCTTCCCACGTATGCTGGCGAGTTAGACTGAATAGTGCACTGGACTTAAGTAGCAGAAACCACTGCCGCTCCTCTTACGTAGGATGAGGTGAACGGAGTCCAGGAACGCAAGAGTTAACTCTCATTTTTACGATGCGTTCTATAACTTCTAAGAAGGTCACAATGGCTATTCGAACGTACCTGCGGCGTTCCGGCCACGTGAACGTTGTTTATTTAGGACTTCTCGTAAAGTAGGTCGGTCGTTTGTCCGATCAGAGCCTAAATGTCAGCTAACTACCAACAAACGAAAGTATCAAGTGCTGAGCATTCGTAAAAGGGGGACAGAAAAGGCCAGAGGACACCAGCAACGCACACTAACACATAATTTATCAACCGAATGGTTTGTAAGTCCTACGCAACAGGTAACGCAAAGTTGCTCGATCACTTTCGAGGAATTTCTATTACATTTCCATCAAAGTTTATACATGGCCAATAACACGAATGAAAGCAACCTTTTCAATTTAAAAACAATAGTACTAGTATTTCATTATACGTTACATCAGAAAAATTAATTATTTTATCTCATTATCTATTGAAAATGTAACTAATAATTGCTAAACAATACATTAGAGTATGAATAGTTGCAACTTCATATATGTGCCTTGGAGACCATGTGCCCTTCGATAACCGTCAATCAAGTGAAGAAAAAAAACTTGAAATTATATACAAACAATCACAATTAGCAACAGAAACGTTTAACTTAGGAGTTTAACTTAGCACGTTTAACTTAGCAAGTTTAAGATAGCGAAATTTACTTATAGTTTACTCTCCATTCCGCATTGTTTCAACCAAGCCTCATGTCGCTAAGACCAGCCATCACACGACTCGTCACCCGCAGCGCATCGAATCCTCGTCGTTGTGCTCGGGGGCACCCCGTCCAAAATATCCCGGTCCTCATCCTCGGCATCTCGTTTGCGTCACGATACCGCACCCCGAAGCACGCACCTCCTTCCTCCCCGCATCCAAAATAACTCCCGGCGGAGACGCACACGTCTAGACGCCGCCGCCGCCGTCGCCGATCGAGTCCCAAAGGCAGGCTCCCTGTCACACGGCGCTGCGACCCGCGCACGAGGCGAATAATGAGACAGGGAAGACCTTTTGGATGCCGCGAGGAAGGCTTCGGCGTGAATTACCTCATTATCAATATTTAAGCGACGTTAAACGCAAGGCGATAGACGAGGAGAATGTAGTAACACAAAAAGGAAGGTAGTGCTACGATGAATTAATATTTTACAATACAAATATGTAAATGGAATAAAATACAATGTAGACAGTAATATTACTTACTGAAATCTATTTCATTAGACTTGGACTTAATATGAGACAGTTTATGCAGTTTTTTATTTTTTTGTTGTTGTTTTTTTGTCTTTTGTTGTTTTTTGTTTTGTTTTTCTCCTTCAACTCTGTTATATCGCCAAGCAAGACATTCTACCAAGGAAAAGTTAATGATGTTAAAAGATCGTAAATGGAAGTTGAATATAAAAAAAGGCATTGATAAAAAATTATTGATAGCTATTTCATACTGTTTTTACCTACTATTTAATAACAGCGATTCTTTAATACTTTTGTCAAAATGCTTCTTAGTATTGACCTTATTCAATTGTGCGTAACACCCCATGACTAGTATTGCCTCTGCGATCATGAAGGATGGGATGTCAGAAAGATCCGTCAAAATCTATCAAGTTGTTTCCGTGCTACGTGAGAATAAACAGTGCCCCTCTTTTCCTGACGGGTTGAAAAAAGAAACTACGGCGCAAAATGATTTATGATGTAGCGTAAGCCACCTCGAAGTACACGTGACTCACGTCCCATCGCAATTGCAACGCGATAGCCGATCGCAGCGAACCGGCTCGGGGCGTGGGTGAGATGACAGGAAACCGGTGCTGGAAAGAAACTGCGCTCTTCGAAAGAACATTCACCCAGAAGATACATCGCACAGCTTACTCACGCGAAAGACATAGGCAAATGAGATCAACTACACGGAATGTTGTTACGCAGCAACGGAAACACTCACGCAGATTTATACGAAATGGTATCGTTTGAAAAGAAGTTGCACAATGAAGTGATAAGAGAGGTAAATACACTTTTCCGACAATCTTATCTCGTCCCATACCATACGAGTTTTAAATGTACTGCAGCTCTGTGTATGCCGGAAAGCAACCTGTTTTGGTGCAAAATTAGACGAAAGGAGCGAGTTTCTCGCAAAAAGCGGAGTACTTTAGATAGATGTCATTAGTGAGATACACGATGCATTTTTGTACCCGGTCCTGCAGAGCACTTCCGCGGGAACCCCATCAGAACCATCACGACGGCTCCCAAACGCGAAGCGCGGGTTCCCACGCCCACCGTGTCTCCGCCCGGAAATGCCGGAACCGCTCCTGGGCGTACCCGGGGACGGCGCGCGCCTCGCGGGCGGTGGGCGCGCTTCACGTCTACTCACCGGGGGCGGTCGTGGACGAGCCCGACGAGAGGGACGGCCTGGACGACGGCATGGCGCCGACGCTGCAGCTCTACCCGTCAGCAGCGGCACGCAACAGCAGCGGCAGACGGCGGACGACGGCGTCCGCCGCCATACGCGAAGCACACACACGCACACACTCTCGCCCGCGCGCACGGCGTCCGTCCGTCTGAGGCGTCCCTCCCCTCGGGTGGACGCGACGCGACTCGACTCGACTCGACTCGACGCCACGCGAAGCCGTACAACGCCGCTCGGCGAGCGCGCACACAACCGCCAGCACGGCGAGCGGGCCACCACTGAAACCCGAGCTCCGCTGCGCCCCGCCGCCTCCTCCCCCTCCACGCCCCCCTCTCCGCGCCCCGGCGGCGGCGGCGGCGGCGGCTCCTTCACAGCGCGTGGGGCGGGGCGGAGGAGGAGGGGGAGGGGCAGACAGAGAGCGAGCGATAACGCCGCCAGCGGCGCTCTCCCTCCCGCCGCCGCGGGTCGACGCGCACATCTACCTGTTGCTCCGGCGCAGGTCCACGGGGCACGCCGCCGCCGCCGCCCAGAGATGCCTCATCTCCCGCGGCCCCGGGGGCGTGTCTGGGAGCGACCGGAGGCGGCGCGGCGCGGCGCGGCGAGGCCCACGCGTGGCCTGCCGGAGAGGAGACGGTGACGTCGGAAATAAAGACACGCCTGTGGTGGTTGTAGGCGTTAGCGACGTACGTACGAGGTGGGGGCTAGAGATGGACGAGGGGGCGGTGTAGGCGATGGTGCCGGAGATTGCGATGCTGGTGGAAATAGATAGGAAATAAATAATAGACGTAGCTAAACAGGTGTCGGAAATAGTGAGGTGTTAGTTAGGCAGGGTGATAAGATGGAGACGGCGAGGGAAGCGAAAGATACAGGAATCAGATTAAGAGGTTTTAAGATGTTTGAGATGATGGTCGTGACTGTCGAGGCGGCGGTGAAGGTGGGGGTGGAGAGGCTGGTGGTGTCAGAAATAGATTTTGAAGTGCTTGAGGCGGCTAAGGTATGCGAGCGAACGTTGGGGTGATACATGCGGTGGAGGCTGGAGGGCGAGAAGGCAACCGAAGGAGCAAAACCGGAGAATGCGGCGGGCACCGGGAGACGCTTGCGAAACAGAGACCGAATGGGCGATCAAGACATCCCGAGAACGCAGAGCATAATGCGGCACAAGTCACGGACGGAGATATTACAGGTAGCCTTGCGGGTAAAACGGGCACAATGGATGCACGAAACAAGAGGCGTTGGCGAGACCAACCGGCAGAACGCAGACTGTGGTGAGGACGCACAAGATGGACGTGGAGGAGGACGGCAGCCGCTGAGACAAAGGTGGAGGCGACAGCGCGCCCGTCATTAGGCAGAAAGCGGCGCCCAGGGCGGAGAAGCAGCCGGACACGGAGAGAGGGGCGTGGCGGATAGAAAAGAAGAGGGAGACGAGGGTGGAGATGGTGTCGAGTGAGGAAGATGGGAGTGGCTTGGGAAGGGGGTGCGAAGAGGGAAGCGGGAGAAGAGAAAGCAGCCGAGAGGAAGGCCGGGATGAAGTGAAAGATGGGGGTGGAGAGGGAAGTGGGGGTGGACAGGGAAGAGGGAGGCCAAGAGGGAAGCACAAGACGAGAGGGAAGTGGGGATAGATAGAATCAGCAAAGAGAGAATCTGGAGAGGAGAGGGTAGCTTGAGAAGCGGAGGTGAAGGGGGAACCGGAAGAGAAGGAGTGGGTAGAGGGGAGAGAGGCGAGGCGAAGAGGGAAGCGTGAACGTAAAGGGTGGCGGGGGTGGATGTGGAGAGGCTCCCAATGGCGGTGAGTGAGGCAGGGGTGAAGAGGGGGTCGGGGTAAAGAGGTATGCGGGGGTTGAGCATTGTTGCAAAGGAAGAGACGGAGCGGAGAGTGAAGTGGAAAGGGCAGCATGAGGAGGTTAGCGTAGTTACGACGGAAGAGACGGAGCGGAGGGTGAAGGGGAAAGGGCAGCATGAGGAGGTTGAGCATTGTTACGAAGGAAGAGACGGAGCGGAGGGTGAAGCGGAAAGGGCAGCATGAGGAGGTTGAGCGTTGTTACGAAGGAAGAGACGGAACGGAGAGTGAAGTGGAAAGGGCAGCATGAGGGGTTGACCATTGTTGAAGCGAAGGAAGAGACGGAGCGGAGAGTGAAGTGAAAAGGGCAGTATGAGGGGTGGAGCATCGTTGCAAAGGAAGAAACGGAGCGGAGAGTGAAGTGGAAAGGGCAGCATGAGGAGGTTGAGCGTTGTTACGACGGAAGAGACGGAGCGGAGGGTGAAGTGGAAAGGGCAGCATGAGGAGGTTGAGCATGAAGTGGAAAGGGCAGCATGAGGAGGTTGAGCGTTGTTACGAGGAAGAGACGGAGCGGAGGGTGAAGCAGCATGAGGAGGTTGAGGTTACGAAGGAAGAGACGGAGCGGAGGTGAAGCGGAAAGGGCAGCATGAGGTTGAGCGTTGTTACGAAGGAAGAGACGGAACGGAGAGTGAAGCGGAAAGGGCAGCATTGTTACGAAGGAAGACACGCAGCGGAGGGTGAAGTGGAAAGGGCAGCATGAGGAGGTTGAGCGTTGTTACGAAGGAAGAGACGGAGCGGAGGGTGAAGCGCAAAAGGGCAGCATGAGGAGGTTGAGCATTGTTGCGAAGGAAGAGACGGAGCGGAGGGTGAAGCGGAAAGGGCAGCATGAGGAGGTTGAGCATTGTTGCGAAGGAAGAGACGGAGCGGAGGGTGAAGCGGAAAGGGCAGCATGAGGAAGTTGAGCATTGTTGCGAAGGAAGAGACGGAGCGGAGGGTGAAGCGGAAAGGGCAGTATGAGGGGTCAAGCATTGTTGCGAAGGAAGATACGGAGCGGAGAGTGAAGCGAAAAGGGCTTGAGCGGAGAGTTCGAGGATGCGGGCGACGGCGAGCGGAAGCGGCCGGTGGGCGGTGGGCGGTGGGCGGTGGGCGGTGGGCGGTGGGTGGTGGGCGGTGGACGGTGGGCGGTGGCCAGACGCATCAGCCGCCCCAGCGCAGCCTCTTCCTCCGCCGCCACGGGCGCGCGGAGGCGCTCATTCATAAGCGTCGTTAGGAACCTGTTGGCGTCGTTTGGGCGCGCGCTCGAGCAACGGCGGGCGTGGGCCGCTCTCCACTCTGCTTCGGTCCTCCCGGCGCGGCGCCACCCCAGGCGCCCGGCACGCCCTCAACAGGCTCTCCGCGTCATTAGAGATGCAGCTCTTACCGCGTCAAGAGCGGGACGTTGCAACCGCACCGTCTAGTACCAAACTCAGTCCGTCTGGCCCTTAGCCCGCAGCGCTTTCCAACCTCCTCAGCTATCGTTGTTCCCCCCAGAATCCCGCCCAACCTTCAGAAACTGGAAGTACTGCGAAATAAATGTTTAAAGAAATGTTTTAAAAGCTCCATGGTATATCAGAAATGATCAAATTTTAAAAGAACTATCTATAGAATCTCTGAAAACTTGGATTTTAAAACTTTCTTCTAATTTCTACTCTTCTCTTTCATCTTGTCCAGCCACTCCTTTGTACACTCTAGGTAAATCAGTCAGTATTTTTCCACCAATAAAATCAAGATATTCTAAATACCTACTACATCCTCCTTAATTAGTTGTAAAGCAGGTTCCAACATTTCTAAATTAAATATTTATGTTTTTAATCCAAATATTGTATGTATTTTTCTGAAGGACTCTTCCTGGGTATCCTTAGTTGTTATTGTTTTATATTGTCAATATTATTGTCTTCAAGCATTGTACGTGTATGATGAAATGTACTTAAAACAAAATGGTACATAATATGTATCATAAAAACCCTTGAAAGACATAATAATGTCGAACAAGTATAATAAAAACTATTTTAAAAAAAGAAGAAGAAGAAGAAAAAGAAAAGAATCCCGCCCGGTCGGTGCCAGCCCTTCGATGCCTCACCGTGTACTACTCCACCACTTCTTTTCGAGTCCCGACGGTGGCAGATTTTTCGAAACTAGCTAGGTACGTACCTTTCGCGAATGCGCCCGCTGGCTGGAGGAGAATTTAAGCGACCGGCTGCTCTGATCAGTAGTTTTCCGTTGTTTCTCCGATCAATTCCAAACGAATGCTGGAGCATTACATTAACAAACGGCCCACGGACCGCGCGCGATCTTTCCTCTCCTCTCTTACTCTCACACGTACATGCACTACACTACCACACATGTTAGATTATTCTACAACTTAGAGCTGGTGACGTGTCCCGCTAGTGGGAGATACCTGGTCGAGGAAAATCCTCAAGGCGACGAGGTAGGATCTCCCCATCAAACGGCGGAAGGATCACCGCCAGGTCTCTTGATAAAACATGCACTACACTTACGGGACTAATAACAATAACTAATAAACAAAATAAGCAATACAACAGTTCTTTATCCATCCCACCTCTATTTACTCCGCCAAGCCCTTCCTCGACCTTTGGACTTTTCTCCGCTCTCATCCGCATTGCTTTTCCCCGCCCACCTCTACCTCGGTGAACCCTGCCCCGCCCACTTTTGCCGCTCTGCCTCTTGGGCCCTCTCCCACGCCCCGAGTTACCCCGACGCCACAACTACGTGCTGTGCACCGCCGCGCTTTTCACGAGCTCATCCAGACGCCTACCCCGTTTCATCCCTTGCCATCTCCACACTCCGACTGCCTCTAATTATTCCTACCCGCGGGCCATCCACGCCCTCAACACGCTCTTTTTGTCATTTTTTCTTTGTTTTACTTCAAGGGAGAGGTCGCTGCTCGTTGGTTGCGCCTAGGCGTCACTGGTCGCAGCACCGACGCCCGTGCGGCCACCCCTGCCCCGCCCACCTCACCTCAGCCCCGCCCTCCCCGTCTCGCCCACCCCCGACCCGCCTCGCCTTCCCTCCCCCGCCCACCTGTGCCACGCCCCCTTTCGACCCGCTCTTCCGCGCCACGTACAACTTCTCTCCGCAGCCAATCTTTCTCAATCTCCTGAACCCACCCACGGCCCCACTTTCCTCAAATCCCACGCAGCTCCTTGTCAAGTCACCCTCTGCGCAAGAGTATTTCATACTCCGACCCCTTCTCGTTATTCCTACCGGGCCGGGGTCACCCGCTCCTATCTCACCCTCCGTCAACATTCTTTCTGTTATTTATTCTTTGTTTTACGTCCAGGGTTGCTGCTCGTTTGTTGCGCCTCCGCATCAGTGGTTGGATCGCGGGCTCCGTGCGGGCCTAGTGCACTTACGGCAGCGGTCACCTCTACCCTGCACGTCCTCCCCGCGCCTTCCCCACCCCGCCCCGCCCCGCCCTTTCGGCCTGCTCTGCTACGTCACATACAACTCCTCTCCACAACCATCCTTCTCCGTGCCATCGCATCCACTCGCATTCTTCTGAACTAATTTCACAGCTTTCAAATTCCACACCATTCCACCACCCCTGCCCCTCCTACCTATATCCTGCACATCCTCACCGTGCGTTCCCCATTCCGCCTTTTCGGCCCTACCTCCTACGTCACATACAACTCCTCTCCACAGCCATCCTTCTCCACGCCACTCGCATTCTTCTGAACCCCTTTTACAGCCTTAAAATCCAACACCATTCCTTCTCAGTATGGTGCTCCATCTTTCATTATTCCTCCCTGAGAACCAAGACAACCCACCCATATCTAACCCTGTTTCAACAACCTTTTTTCTTTCATTTATTCGTGGTTTTACTTCAAACAGGAAGCGGTTACGTCTCAACCATCGCGGAGTCGGAGGTCCAACCCACTGTCTATCAATTCGCGTGGAGACTAGGGCTGACTAGGGCTATATGTGGTGCGCTCTACCCTTGCATCCTTTTGCAGGAACTGAGCGATAAACCGCTTCCAACTTTATTGAAAAGGCGCATGGGGCAGGCGTGGGCTCAGGGATATGTAGGCGCACCCGGTAGAAAAGGCAACGCCTGACGGACGCGCTTTATAAAGCCACGATCCTTTCATGAACAAAAGCATATTATCGTGTAATCAATTCTCGCTCACTTGGGGTTTCCCATAACTGCGCAGTTTTACGGGGAAAAGTATTGAAAGCACGTCATCAAAACGATTTCAAATTTTCGGTTATAAAATCCGTATTGAAGGTTCTTCTGCGCTGAGTCTCTGCATACTCGTCAGAAGTATGAATTATTATCTATTAGAAATGTTCCAAAGATGGTTAAGATTGGTATACGTGGAGAGGATATACACGAAATTTGGTAGCCGAAAATCGCCATTTCTGTATGTTTGTTTCTCTGTTTGTCTCTGTCTACATGTGCCACGCATAACTGTCACATTATAGAAGCTTTTGAGCGCAAATTTGGTAAATACGTCAGGAATAAGATCGAGTTGTGTCGCCCCGGAGGTCATTAACATATTTTAATTTTGGAGGTACAGTGATCCACTGTAACGTGGAATTCTACTCTCACTGTAACGTGGGATTCAACCCCGACCTACACCTCGGTTTGCGCGGTTTTCTCCCCAGCGAGATACTGCCCCTTCAGGATCAAGCACGAAGCGACCCACTCTGGGTTGATGTAGTTTAGTTTTGTAAGTTTAAGTGTGTGCGTGAGAAACGGGACAGGATAGATAAAGAGGAAGAAAAGATAGTGCGCGGTTCGTGGCCGTTTAAGGCACTGCCTCGGAAATCTCCCGATATTGACCAGAGCAGCGGGCCGGTAAAGTTCTTCCCCTGAGTCAGATGCACAGCTGTGTTGAAAATCCACCACTACCGGGTCTCGAACTGAATGACAATGACGCTGCAGAATTAACGGCAGTGATGTCACTGAGAAACTGCGGTCCGACACACGCAATCTGTGAGACAACATCGATATCGGTTTTGAAAATATCGATGTGTTTGTACAATCATCTAGGTTTTGAACATCAATGTCTTATTGAAACTATTGTTTTTTAACATCGAGCACAAATATATCAATGTTTTGTGCTCTGCGTTTTTACGTTTTCTATGTTTTCTTTGTGAATAAAAAACTCCCATAATCACAATTTTGTAAAAGTTAATGTGTTCGAATCAAACGAACGTTGTACTACCTTTTTCGAGCACATCAATCCGGCCCAAATGAGCCCGGAGCCCCCCCTAATATTTCCTACGTCTTCCCTCGTATTTCGCAAAATTAAGCAATGCAGTGGGCGTGTGTTCCTTGTGGGTAGGAACTCCCCATTTTCCCGTACCCTCCTGCGGGGAACTGAAGACTGACCCTTTGAGGTGACCCTCGACGATCACTTAGATTTGTCATTTTTTTATCATTCTTTAACTTTCTTTTAAGTTAAATCTCAATTAAAAATTAGTTGAACAAGGTCACTGTCAATTTTTTTACGCATGTAAACATTTTGTTACGCACGAATTAATGTTGGCGGTTAGTAAACCAACTTTAAAAAATCGATGTTTAAAAGTATGTCGATGTGTTCTTAAAATTGATGATTAATTTCAAACATCGATGGCTGGTAACACCGATGTTTTATTGTAGTTGCCGCATCACCAGAGAGTCGCCGCGCAGAGGCACCACTAAACAGGCGGAGTGGGAGGGGGCGGGGTCGCGGTACACTGTTGGCGCAGGCGCGTACCGTGTAGGGATGCCACTGTTTAAGAAAAAAAATTCAAAAATGCTGCTATAAAAATTTGATGTTTCAAACGTCGATGTTTCAAACGTCGATGTTTCAAACGTCGATGTTTCAAACGTCGATGTTTCAAACGTCGATGTTTCAAACGTCGATGTTTCAAACATCGACGTTTCAAACATCGACGTTTCAAACATCGATGTTTCAAACATCTATATTTCAAATATTTCCCCCATCTCGATCAGGTTTTTCGTCCAGTTTCCCTGATCCATTGAGTAAATGCTGAGATGGCCCCTTGTTTTGCTTCTGGACATAACTTCATTTTCTGTGCACGTCTTCTAGAATTCAGTGGGAAATACAATTATTCAAATTATCGTTTCCATGTTGTCGCGGCAGGAAGCATTATTCCGAAGGACAACATGGATAAGAGCCAAAATTTATTGCTTATTTATCCTTGAAAATAGATTTTATTACATGGGAGTTTTTTTTCTCCCTTTCAAAAATTCAAAATTTAAGTAGTATATGACTTATTGTAGGGATCACAGAATTTTGAAAATGTGCACACAATTCACTTTTCCCCATAGCACGTCATACGCAGTTTTTAGCTGTTTTTTGACGTAAATAAATAAATAAATAAACATCTATATTTCAAACCTCTATGTTTCAAACATCTGTGTTTCAAACATCATTATTTTAATTTTGAACATCAATGTTTGGTAACAACGATGCTTTATAATCGATGTCATATCACTATGGAGACGCCGCGCGGAGGCAGCGCTGAACTCTGGCGTGGCGGGGGAGAGCAAAGTGCAGTTTCGGCGGAGGCGCGTACGGTGGCGGCGATATTGCCCCTCATCAGGTCGTGATGCGCGCGGGTTTTACGACGCCCGTTCAGAGCGTACGAGCGCCGTATATGCTTAGCGTGCTGTAAACGTACACACGCCCCCTGAGTGATTCACGACTGACTGAGCTGCTCCACACTACTTCCCTAGGCCGCTACGGGAGATCAGATAGAAATGAGAACCGTGCTTTCTTTATAGATGGTATCTCGAGGAGATGTTGACACTAGCTCGTTAATAACGGAGGAGGAAGATAGTATATAATATTGAGATATCACATCCAGGAAACTCTATTCTACCTGGAATTCAATAGTTCTTAAGTTCCAGTGATTACTTTTCCAGATTTGTGAAATGTGATCGTTGATAATTAGTGAAAAAGAAACTCAAAACACATACTGCAATGTTTATGTATGCATATATGCTTGTTGTGACTTTCGATCATTTTTACATACATTATTATTGGATTATTACCATTTTACAATTTGGAAGAATATAGGTCACAGTGTGTTATTCAACTTTCGTACAATGACCCTATCTAAAGATTAAGAGATTAGACAAACCTGTTTACAGGGTCCACCGCTTGTAAATGGGTTCACAGTGCGTTTGAGAGTGCTAAATTATTTTACATCTTTCGTGGTAAAACTTTTTTACGTGGTAAAACAAATTTATTCTTTGATGAATGTGAATCACTTATCTGAGAAGCCGAGGCAGAAAATATCAGTAACCAAATACTCGTATTAACGAACGATTATAGATTCAAGCCCTGACTCAAGCATGAGTTCGTGTGAATCTGTGTATTTCTTACAGTAAGATACACAATTTCATGTTCACTAATAATGAAGCTGTAACATGTTTATTTGACCTTCAAAGTTTGTGAAACAATTCATAACTAAGTGCTTTAGACAAAGAGGGCGACTTGTATTAAATCTTTACCATTTTTTAAATTTATTTTACGTTAAAAACAGTTAAAAACTGTGTGAGACGTGCTATGAGGAGAAAAAAATTCAGTGCACATTTTCAAAAATTCTGTGTTCCCTTCCCGAAGCCATATACTACTTGAATTCTGAATCGAGAAAGAAAATGAGCATTTTTTTGCAAGGATCGTTAACAAAAATATTCACTCCAATGTAATAAAATTTATTTTCAAGGGTAAATCAGCCATAATTTGGGCTCTTATCCCTCATCATGTCCTTCGTCAAGGAATAATACTTCCTGCGACGACATCATGGAGAACGATAATTTGAATAACTATATTCCCCACTGAATTCTAGAAGACGTGCACGGATCAGGGAAACTGGGCGAAAAACCTGATCGAGATGGGGGTCATTGACTCAGAAGCTGCGATACAATACTTGTTACAGATTGTTTAGAATTATACAGTCCAATGGTAAATACTACATAAATATCATTGTTAAAATTAATGTTATTTTCCATGTGATGTTCAGTATATTCTCTAATTGTATAGAAACAGTTATGCAGCAGAAACGATTTTTACTTGAGATTTAAACTTTTCTATCGAATTTAATCGTTTAATGTCCCGTGGCAAATTGTTGTAAAATAATGTACATGTATTCTATGTGGATTTTTTGTAACGAGCTGTTGTTACTGTCACCTGATGAATATGATTACTACGTCGAGTGTTATAGTTATAGACATCGGCGTTTTCTGAAAATATATTCCCGCCCTTAAGCAAGTCATTTTTAACAAAAACTACTGATTCGTAAATCAAGAGACGAGGTAATGGTAAAATTCCTAGATTAATAAAGAGAGGCTTACAAGAATGACGTGGGTGAGATTTGGTTATTATTCGTACAATTCTTTTTTGTAATCGAAAAGGCTGGGAGCTGTAAGATGTATTTCCCCATAATATTATGCCATATCTCGGGCGGGAATGAATATTCGCGAAGTATACACAACGAGCAGTATGAGGGCTGACTGAACTTGAAAGAGTTCTGAACGCGTAGCATAATGAGCTTAATTTTTTGTTCAATTCATTTAAATGGACGTTCCATTTGAGGTTTGAATTGAGAGACCAAAAAATTTTGTATTCTTAACATCAGTCAATGTTACACCGTTCATTTTCAATGGAGTACAACATTGTTTATTTGAAATGGAAAAATGCATTAAAACCGTTGTCTTTTCATTTACTATTAATTTTTTGTTTCGAAACCAATTTGAAGCATCAGATATTGTACTATTTACGGTTTCTTTATTGCAAAGAATGTTTGTATCATCCGCAAAGAGAATTAAATTAGCTAAATGTAGTGAAATAGTTTTCTGTCTTTTAACAACGTTAAATTTTTCGATCAATTATCGTATAATTGTCAATATATTCTTCCCACTTTGTAGCTGAAAGAAAACAAAATGTAATCCAAAATAACACATTTAACAAAATCATTTTCTAATAGATGTAACCGAATGAAAAGGTGTCGCAGGATGAATACCTACAAGAATGATATGACAATTCGTCGTTTAAGACTCGGTTTTATAACGAATTCTGATTACCTATTTATGTCTAAATTAATGCTGGGGATTTGAAGTACAATAATACTATTAAATATGAGTACCTAGGTTCTATGACTGCAAGAATTTTCTAATATTTGTAATAGTTAAATACATTACACGGCAGAACAATGCTTTAGTCACGTGGCCGAGAATTAATACGAATGTATCTGGAACAATGACCATTGTGCACGCCCCAGGGGGAATATATTTTCTTACGCCTTCGTATGAGTGTATCGCTTACAAATGTCTTGTCAAGACAAGTATATACTTCGTCTTGTTGGCACATTCAACCATTTATCTAAGACCCAGATATTTCATGAATAATGAAACCATAAGTGAAATAACTTTTTTTGAATCTTTTTCATAAATAGAAATAAGAATCTGACCGCAAAAGTCTCCCAATAACTTACGTTTGTCTTTAATACCTCTGACAATTCTCGACTGCTCCATGCAGTTGTAAGTAGAAATGCTGAGAACATTTGGCCTACAATGAATAAGTGTTTCCTACATTTTATTTATGTTGAATTAAAACATTGAATTAAATCACCTTAATGCATTATCAAAACAAAACAAATATCAGAATAGTTACCCTTTCAAAAAATATGAGTCTTATTTTACAAATATCGTGTGTTCAATTAAACATTGCTTTCGAGTATACTCCTTATAAGTGCATTAACATATCTTTCTAAAAGTCTTGAAGATAATAATACAGTGAGAGAGCGGATGCGGAAAAAAGAGGTCAACGAAAGTTACAGGCGAAACAGTGAAATAAAGTGAACCTCTCTGACGTCGAAAAGGGTAGAGGAATTACATGAGAGAGGTGCGCAACCAAGATGAGACTAGTGTTCATACTCAAAGATAATTCCCAAACAATTGAATGTTTTTGGATTAAGTAGTAGAACATTTCGTAGTAGAACATCGCGTTATTATGAGCACGTAGAATCAAATTATATTTCAAAACACAATTCGAAATTTTAAAACGTTTTAAAATACTTCGGATCTCCCGAGACTTCTTCATTCATATTTTATTAGACACATGTCACACCGACGGAGAATATAATAAATAAGAGTTCAGGAACGCAATCATCCAACTTTAAAGACGATACAGAAAATTCAGTATTTTCTAGTAACACTAATGTTTACATAATATAACCTCTAGCGCAAAGCAAAACATAATTTAAAATGACCAAAATCAACTGATACTGTTCAAAATTTTTATTTCACAGACCACGGAGTCCACTAGCTCTACTGCGGGCTCGAGGACCAGACGCTTTCGTGTTCCTCTGCACGTATACAGCAACGGAGTAACAAACACAAGAAGTGGAACCATTCCGAAACTTCTTTCTTGCATTTTCTTTAATCGACTAAAATAGTTTTTCAACGATATGCATCGGCAAATAAGAAAAGTTTGAATAATAAATATTTAAGGTTTGTTTACATGAGGAAGAGACCGGTTTTGATGTGAAATTTATAACGTGTTCAGTGATACAATTTATGGGAATGATAAATCTAGCAGGTACGATTGTGAAAAGAGATCTGCCCTTCTTCACACAGTATATAGTACTGTAAAACAAACGTAAATAAATTAATTAGAGGATTACAGTGATCATCACATATGAAAACGACTTTATCCTGAGTAATGAACTAATAATAATTATGGTAATTTGAGAGTACTAAAAATGATTAAACTAATGACTCACATTTTAAAAGTAAGGAAGTAGTTGTGGAAGACGACGCTTCAATAGTACATTATGAAACGATGATGTAACGATTCGTATTAATACAAGAGTGTGATATTACAATACCAGCGAGAAACGAGCGAATATAGTAAAGTTCACACGAGTGTATTAATACCCATTCCATCGAGTGTCATAGGGTACTTTTTCTACGACTTATGATAACTTTTATAAATTAACTTTTCAAAGTAAAGTAAACTTTTACTTTGAATCGTTTCGTGACAGTTGACATGCAGGATTCAGCCAAGGCCAACTAAGAGACAGCTCCCACCCTACCCTATCGCAGGTGGCTTTGGTTTACTGCACTAGTCAAATAGGATCAAAGTACGATCCAATTTATTTTAAATAACATTCCACGTAAAAAATTACATCTAATAAAAGAAATCAAAACTGACAAGCATACTATATAATCTTACATGCAATTTTAATGTATACAATTGAACGAAACATTTACTAGAACGATTCTCAATGATTAATTGTCAATAGTTGGTGTGAAAACTTCTCTGTGATTGGTCAAGAACCTGTATCATAATAAAATCTGTATCGTAATTAGTATCATTACGCATTGAGTCGCAACCATCAAATGATAGAATTATACAATGGGAGGAGAAAAAATATTTCTTTAATTGGTTATTTAAGGTCGCATCAACATCTAGGTCATTAGCGACCACTATTGGTGTTAACGGTATGGTAGCTACGAAGATGAAACGATATGGAGATGATAAGGGGTGAAAGGACGAACACAAATACAACCATGCTCGAGGTGGGACTCGAACCCGCGACCCTTCGGTCCGAGATCACTACGACACTACTGCCTTAGCGATCTCGACCACCGGGCCGACAAAAATATTTTTGATTGTTTCTCTCGGCCAAAAAGGCTTTGGTCCTCCGACTGTCCGAAAAATCCTCCATATCGCGTAGCATCCTGCGTGGGTTGGTTGGTTGGTTTTTCGTGTTTCCGGGCGCGTCAACTGATTCTGTCATTAGTCCCGTTAGTGTAGTGCATTTTTTCCCGGGAGATGGCGGTAATCTTCTCCCGCTGGATGGCGAGATCCGGCGCCGACCTACTGTCGGCTACTGGGGTTTGCCCCTAACCAGGACTCTCCCCCCAGCGGGGCACCGCCCCAGCCGGAACAAGCTCCAAGCTCCCGGGATATGTGGTAGTGTAGTGCATGTTAGTGTAAGTGTGTGTGTAAGGGGAGAGGATTGGACAAGGAAGAGGAAGGACAGATCGCGCGCGGTCCGTGGCCCGTTTGGTAGGGTACTGCTCCGGCATTTGCCTGGTGATGATCGGAGAAACCACGGAAAACTACCGATCAGAGCAGCCGACCGCTAGAATTCTCCTCCAGACAGCGACTGAATTCGACTCAGCTGAAAAGCTAGTGTCGAAAATCCTACCGCCGTGGGGAGTGGGAACCTAGGACCTCCCGGTCAGAGGCGCTGCAGTGACATCAGTTGATGCACTGAGCAACCGCTCCCTGTCCGTGCGTGGGGAGTGAGCGGGGGTGGGGTGGTGGCGGGGGGTGAAGGGGGGCCTAACGAGGTCCGAGGCGCCCGGGGGGCGCGCGCGGTCCAGCAGCGCCCGCCGTCACGCGCTACATGCGTATTCATGCGTCCGCCTTCGCCTCGCCGCTCCGCCCCTCCGGCCCTCGCGTGAGGCGCGCCTGCGCCTGTGCCTGCGCCTCCGCGCTGCGTGTCCGTCCGGCCGGCCAGCGGGCGACGCGCGGGCCGGAACCGCCCACGCACGCCCACGCCCACCGGCCACCCTGGCCTCTCGTTAGCCCTCTCACACGCGCGCCGTGCTGATTTACATAGACACTCCAAATTACTCCGGCTGCTATGGCTCTGCCTCTGCCTGTATCGCTGCCTCTGCAGCGGCGCTGACACGGAGGTTCTAGTTTTCCAGTTCTGAGGTGGTGGATCTTCAACTATAACGTCACTTGATGGATTCAGAAATGCCTTGGGATGGTTGGGATGGTTGGTTGGTTCGTTAGTGATTCCGGGCACGCCAACAGATTAGGTCATTAGTCCCGTAAGTGTAGTGCATGTTTTTTCCTCGGGAGATGGCGGTGATCTTCCCCCGCTGGATGGCGAGATCCGGCGCCGACCTACCGTCGGCTAGTGGGGTTTCCCCCTAACCAGGACTCTCCCACCAGTGGGGCATCGTCCCAGCCGTGGCAAGTTCTAAGCTCCCGACAGAAATGCCTTGGGTGTGCATCTGAAAAGTATAATGAGATTTAACGATGAAATGCGTCACTTGTAATCACACCTTCGTCAAGGTTTTTACTACCGCTAGCGGAAAGATTAAAATAGTTTGTACAATAAAAAGAATTTCTGGTCTTATATCTTGTCGGGTTCACGAATTGACTCGGGCATTCTGTTTCGAGGATCAAATAAGAATGGTGTCATTTAATTAATCAAAATGTATTTTAGCGTAAAATGCGTAGAACATACTCAAAGATGTTTTATTTCAATCGCGTGGACCGAAGGTCGGCTTGTTGTTGTCAGCAGCTTGGGCACGCGTTGTGCAGCGTCAACTGCGCCTTAAAAGTATTAAGTATATACGTCGATATTCCTTTCGCAGGTTCGTGGTCTCGTTCACCACGCCGTCTTAGGGATACGCTAAGGAATAAGAGACCGAATTTCGATAGTGACCCACTTGTCCTACATAGTTAGAAAAGTCAGAAACAGTTTTTGGCGTAATCCCATGTATCACCGCAATCTCCCACGCGCCACCTGTTGCGGCTGCGCGCCGCCGCGCCGAGTCGCCGCGAGATAAGCGCGGTAATCACCGCCTGAAATAGGATTCGCCGGCGCGCGCCGCGCCGGTGAGCCCAAGGCTGCAGCGAGATGCTTGGAGCCGTCATGGCATCCACGGCCTCCGCGCGAGTTGTTATGATTGCTCACCAGCTCCGGAGGCGCTGCTGATCTGAATTACTAAGGAGGTAACGCGAGCCATTACAACCTATCCCACTCGCCGATTATGAAAATCGTCCTCGTATCATGTTTTCTCTTGGCGCACTCACGAGGCACATTGAGGTTGTATGTTCTCGGCGAGCGTCTAGACTTCCTGAATGTATCTCTGCCGGCGGGTTGTGTGTGTGAAGGTGCTGAGAAAAACAAAGGAGGGCGGGGGAAAACAAAGGAAAAACAAAGTTCTGCAGCAGCCTCCTGAGATGTTTGGAGGGAAGAAGCACCAGTACCCAGCAAGGTTGGTGGTGGCTACGGGCGTCATTCCACTGCCACTGTTCACAGAGAAGTGCCTCCGCGCTATCTACTCTGCATTAATCATCGTTAGCAATGGCATTTGGTTCGCTCTACTTCAGACACGTAGCAGGTTGCAGAAGTCACCCCTGGCACTTCCTTTAGGGCCTGACGAGCAAAGGTGCTTCGTCACTTCGTATGCAGTCAGCGAGTGAAGTTTCAGTTCTATAGAATTTATTAACCAAGCCATACTATATAATGTGTCATGCACTATTAATTGGAAGTACATCTTTAAATAATATTAATTGTAATTAAAGGACGGTATTAGGGGACGATATTTTGATGACCTAAAACATCGGCAAAAATTATCAATAAAATGTTCTTAAAATGCTTTGAAAATGACCTAAAAACAAAGAAAAATGACGTAAAAATCTTTTCAAAATCAGTTCGAATGAGCAATTCAAGTTGTTGGATACGATACTGATTTAATCGAGGCTTCTTCCATTCATTCGAATGAATTCAACTTGCAAAATTTTTGTTTGGGCTGTTCTTTACCAAGAATCTGTACTTTATTTATAATATATTGACCGTATTTGATAATTATCAAGTATGGCCAAAATATTCACGTCTGAGTAATTGAATTTCTTTTCTTCTTCTTTTATTCTAGCCTCCCTTTCTTTTTTCATTTCAAAGCTTGTTCTTGTAAATCAGCGTTTAAATGCATTCATTTGTATTCATCAAATTGAATTCCCAATGAAAATAAGTGGGCAATTTTCTCGCTACTCATCGCTTTAATATGAAAGGCAACTGAATGAAATATCGCATACATTTGTAAACGCTTCGCTCAAAGTCTCCAATCATTAATTCAGCAACACAAGATTCGCATGTCAATGGAGTAAATACATACCCAGATGCGAATCCGAAACTGACCAAGAAGTTAGGAAAATATAGGAAAATATTTTAATATAATTGTTATTTTCAGATACAAAGATCTATTTTTTAGACATTTCTAGTTAAAGCTGTTACTTTCAGAGTATGCAATACATGGTAAAAGTTCAATTTTTAGCGCTAGTGTTACAAGTGCAACGATGCTCAAATAGATCAAACTGTGAATGCAACAGTGAAAACAAAATACTTGTGTCTCATCGCATCAGCTATTACTGATAATTTAATGTAATTTGTATGAATGAATTAAAATTAAATGAATGATAATAAGTTTGTTTAAAAATAGTGTATGACACACACATGGTAAAAGTTATTTTACTTTGCTTGTGGGATTGCGCTACTAGACCTATCGGCCTCCCGTCGCAACCTTTCCTACTCGCAAAACAAAAGGCCACTTTTAAGTCTCTTACCAAAAATAACTATTTTAAATCGTAGCGTTGAACCTATTACACATAATAAGCCATACGTGTTCGCACAGAGGCAAGTTGCATTAAATATTTTTTCTATCTTGGCCACTGTTGGAATACGTTATAAGCCTCCCCCCTCCAACGCCCTTAACGTGAGTCTTATTTCCTGTTGCTAACATTTGTTAGGGAGAACGACTTCATGCTTTCTACATTCTTGCAAGTACGGTTGTTAGATTCAGACGTGATTTATGGGAGATGTAAGGATGACTATGAAAGTTGAATAACAAGCGCAAATACTCACGCCCTGGGTGGGACTCGAACTCACGACCCTTCGATCCCAGGTCATTAGGGCGCTCCCACTTTATTGGACCTCTGCTACCCGGGTCATCCAGTAACGACCTAGTGGGGATATACGGCACAGATTTTCTCATGTAATTTATAACGGTTATGATAAAAGGCAATGAATATATTAAATATGATGTACAGTAGAGCCTCAATAATTCTGACTTCAGAAATTCGACCGTCGATAATTCAAATTCGATTCTGGTATTAATTGAATAAAGTGAATACTGTCTGTAGAACGCTATATGTTCAGAATCGTTGACACAACTTAATCATTTTATAGAAGCTACAGATTGCAGAAAATTGTAATTCACTCCACTTTTGGAAACACCAGAATAAATTATCAAACGATTTTCGTAGGATTTGTATATTGAAGGCTTCTGTAGGCCATTCTTTTTGAAAATCCGAGCAATTTTATACTCCAGGAGAGGTCCATTCCAAGTTAATCCGGATTTTAGACGTATTACTGTACAACCTCTTCTATTCCAACTCTGGTGAGTGAATCTCTTGTCATCAAACTCCTTCAAACACAGCACAAGAAATTTTAAAACACACTTTATACGTAAAAACTGATCTTTTTATTTCATACGTGGCCAATACTGAGCTTATAAACACTGAATTTATTTTTCTGAATTCCATCCATCAGCATTCCTTTCCTGAAAAATTTCTCTAGCGATAGAAACGGTCATCCCCACGCTCACTAATCGACAAATTTCTTAAAAGTATATAACTATACAGCAAATATTGTAGAACGACCTTCTCAAATGATACAATTTTCTAGTTCTCTTTTATTTAATAGAGTAAACCCTCGTTGGGACGAACTCGCTTAACACAAATCTATCGTCAAACGAACACAATTTGGGTCCCGCCAAAGAAACGTAGTAATGAGAATATACATAAAAATCGGATAACTCGAATTTTTTTAAGATCACCGATTATTTCACTTCATTGGAATTCGTGTCAACGAAGATTCACTGTATATTGCAGATGTGTTTCATAAAAAAACACGTTCCTAAATTATTTCGTCCACTCTGGGTTTAACTGAAACGAGGCTTACGGAACATCACAATGTTTATTTTCCTCAAAGTTTGTGTGGTCATGAAGACGCTAAGAAGTTCCTTGGGTAATTACGCGTGGATTTTGAACCACTGCCCCCTGGCCGGCCTCGCGCCAGTTACAAGCTCCTCCTGCCTTCTCGAGTCACTGCTCGGCCGCCCTTTGTTGCTCTCTGCCTCCCCCCACCCTCGCCCTAGGCGCAACACCGAACTAGCAAAGTGCGCGCGGCACGACTAGTCAAACCGCTGCGCTGTTGAGAAATCTCTTAGCATACAATAGTTTACAGGCTACTAGACAGAGCAGGTTTATTCCCAGTAAGAGAGACACGCTTTGAGACATTTTCATTCTGCTCTTTAGAGTCTTTTGGCACGTTCATTGCATCGATTTATGTTACGCCGCGTGAATTATTTTCCATGAGCTGACCATCAACATACGCATTAATATTAATTTTCATGCTTTGCCCAAGGTTGACACAATGCAAACTGAAAATGTGATTCCATTAAATTACTTTCAACATTGCCTAAGGCATTTTTATAACGGTTTGTCAAACAAAAGATAAAGTTTATGAATTTCAATCTCTTCGCGAGTAACAGAGGAAAATAAGAGAGAATTGAAATAGGCCGCGTAACTTTCTAATGAGCATGTATGACTTTCTCTGTTCTGCTGTGGTGGCAAAGATATGTTTAAGTTTTTGCCACAACGAAAAACTTTGGTACACAACAGAGACCTGCAACACTCTTCCCAAGTAGATCACGATTGCCTTGAGACCAACTTCACTCGTTCGGATTGGTTCTGACTTCTAATCAACATATAACATTCGCATCCTCACTGACATCTCTATTAAGTTCACAGCTCTGTAAGCAGAGAATCGCAGTGTTGCAAACACGAAGTGCACGAAAAGGCATGAAAAGGCTGATGTTGCAATGGGCGCAAGGCACAACACGAGTTTTGTTCGTGAAGGTCACAGGCACTTGCAAGAGTGCCCCGTGTAGTGAAAGAAATCCACTACAAGGGACTTACAGCTATCGCATCCTCCGCCTGCGTGGGAACTTCTTAGGGGGTTAAATGGAACTGTAAATAAGTCATGACAACACTAACAGATTGTTTACAGAATTGTTCATGTCAATGAACTTGTGTTTGATTGATTATTCCGGTCACGTAAACGGCTAAGGTCATTAGTCCCGTAAGTGTAATGCATATTTCATCGCGTGAGATGGCGGTGATCTTCCCCCAGTGGCTGGCAAGATCGTATGTTGGCTTGCAGGGATTTTCCCCAGCCAGGTATCTCTCACTACCGGAGAATTGTTTCAGCAGGGACAAGCTCTAAGCTCCCGACAGGTCTCCCGACAAGTGTGATAATGTAGTGCATGTAAGTGTGTGTGTAATGAATGGATGAGAAGAATACAAGGAATGGGTAAGGAAAGATCACGCGCGGTCCGTGGCCCGTTCGTTAGGATACTGCTCCAGCATTCGTCTGGTTTATCTGAGAAACCACGGAAAACTACCGATCATGAACTTTTGTATTTATTCCCATTGTTAATTAAGGAGTCATTATTAGCGTGTTATTCTTTGGATTAAGTAACAAAACAAATGCACAAATCCTTAGTGTTCTAGTCGTTATATTTAGTAACTGTACCAATACACTTACTTTGATTATATTTTAATTATTCGTAATCAATGTTTTACAATAATTTGTTAAAATTACAGTGGGTAAAAGTTTACACCAGAGAACTCTGAATATTCTTTATATAAATACTGTAATGAATACAAATATATAATAATAATAAATAATAGTAATAAACAATAGTTTATTTAATTGAGGAGCAATTCTAACTGTGTCTAACATTTGATAAATGATAAAGCAATGTTTACTGCTCAGACCAAATTAGGAACAATCTCTGGAAGGATATCTACGAGAGTTCATAAAAACCTCTATCAATATGAGCTACACTCAAGAGTAAATAACAAGAAGAAAACCAATTGAAGCATCGTAAAGAGAACATGCCGACTGAAATTGAAGATCACTATTTTAATTGGGGTCATCATTCTCACGGGATTTGTGAAAATGTTAATATACATGCAGGAAAGGAACTGCAATTTTAATATACGCTTACTTTATCGTATTGTATGTGTTTCTACAAAATGTCAATATCAATTTGCATGGAAGAAAAATACTCTGCAATTATTTAAAGAAATATTACTTGTCGGGAAAGAATTTTGCACTGTAAGTCTAAAAAACCCTATTTTCTTTTTGTAATATCTTAAAGACATTAAATAATCTAAGTCTCATTCTATACATTTTTTAATTCTTTTTTATTATGTTATTGCTACAGCTATTTGTTACACAATATTTAACTAAATATTGCCTATGATAAATTTCATTGCATAAGTTATTGGCTTTACAGTCAATGATATACAATGATTGATGATCAGTTAACTTTGTCGAAATTAAATTCAGTGCTTCTCTTAAAATATGGGATTTTTAGTCTTGGCATTTTAATTTTTACATACGTTGAAAACTACAAAGTACACACATGTTGACAAACCTTTGTATGGGTAAATTGACATCCATTATTTATCAATAAATAATTTTAAAATGAGATTGCTCAATTACCGTTTCTCTGCGTATATGAACATTACAAGGTCGAAATCTGTCAATTCTTGCCTCTCTGAGATAAAAATCTCGTGTCTATGTAATGCACCTTTCTACAGTTGTGCAATTACTACTTCTCTCACTTGAACAGTGTCCGAACACAAAACATAATTATATTCGTACCAATATTTTATTACAGATCAAACACACCAATCTCAAGAGGTGGACTCACAATACAAAATCCATGAATGAACGACTTGTACACTTCACATTGAAGGACGACAGTTTGTAACCAACAAGTAGTCAGAGAACAACACGCCGGATTTGAATTCAACATTTACAAACAAGGTTTAGTTTGCGGAATATTAATGTTGCTTGCCCTCGCTACCCTTCGCAGAAAGCCGCGGCGCCGAGCAAACACTCTGTGTTTATCCTGCCCGCGACAGCCGAGAAGAGGAAATTCGCCCGCTCGCCGCGCCGAGCCGCCCAGTGCTGCCTGAGTGCCGACGCGTTCACATCATCGCCTCCGAAGGCCACACGTGCGGCGCCGATCGCGGTGCGTAAGACTCGCTGGCAGTCGCTTCACGCCTTCGGAGAACGCACAGGTAGCCCGCGCGTTTATTCAGGCGCGTCGCGCGGAACCGCGCTCCCGTGCGTAATGACTGCATAATCACGCGCCGCACGCCGACAACCGGCACTGAAATTGTAGCCCGCGAGTTTCATTCACTTTTGCAGACGGACCTCGAGGGTTTTATTGCATACAACTCTTTTGGAGGTGATTCGGGACTAGATCACACGCCGTCCGATGACATCCGAAATTGGAATTGTTTTGAATGAGTTTCATTCACTTTTTTCGGATGGTCTCTGATAGTTAATTACGATCAATTGTGTGGGAGGTGATTCGATTATTGTCTAAAGGCTTAAATATTCACGCGCCACTGACTGCCGACAACCGACATCACCGCGCTGCACGCTGACAACCGACACTGGAATTGTAGCCCGCGAGTTTCATTCACCTTTGCAGACGCACCTCGAGGGTCTGATTGCATACAACTCTTTTGGAGGTGATTCGGGACTAGATCACACGCCGTCCGCTGACATCCGAAATTGGAATTGTTTTGAACGAGTTTCATTCCCTTTTTTCGGATGGTCTCTGATAGTTAATTACGATCAATTGTTTCGGAGGTGATTCGATTATTGTCTTAAGGCTAAATATTCACGGGCCACTGACTACCGACAACCAACATCACCGCGCTGCACGCCGACAACCGACACTGAAATTGTAGCCCGCGAGTTTCATTCACCTTTGCAGACGGACCTCGAAGGTTTTATTGTATAATACTCTTTTGGAGGTGATTCGGGACTAGATCACACGCCGTCCGCTGACATCCGAAATTGGAATTGTTTTGAACGAGTTTCATTCACTTATTTCAGATGGTCTCTGATAGTTAATTACCATCAATTCTTTGCGAGGTGATTCGATTATTGTCTAAAGGCTAAATATTAACGCGCCACTGACCAACATACAAGACAAAAATTGTAGTTCGTTGCCAACGGCTCACAACATTTTTTATTGCAAGCTACTCTTTCGGAGGTGATTCGAGGCCAAGAGATCACACGCCGCCCGCTGGCATATGAAATTGAAATTGTAGCCTACGAGTTTCATTCACTTTTTCAGATGGATCTCGATAGTTAATTACGATCAGTTCTTTGGGAGGTGATTCGATTAATGTCTAATGACTGCTTGTAAAGGTGCTACATGCTGACATCCGAGATTTAAATTGTAGCCCACGAGTTTCATTCACTTTTGCAGATGAGACTCGGTATTGTTTTGACAAGCAACACTTTCGGTGATTATCCTATTACTGTCTAACAATTAAATATACATGTGTTACTGACCAACATTTGAGACAGAAATTGTAGCTCATTGCAGATGGTTCTCTGCATCTTTATTGCAAGCAACTCTTTCAAAGATGTTTGGGGCTATGTGACCACACGCCGCCCGCTGGCATTCGATACCGAAATTGTAAGTTATGAGTTTCAGTCCCATTTTCAGCTAGTCCCCGGCAGTTGTTTACGATCATTTCTTTCAGCGGTGAATCGATTATTGTCTAATGATATGACACTGAAATATGAACTTATTATTCACTGAAATTTGAAACCGAAATTGTAGCACGAAATTCTCGAACTTCTGTTCAATGTAGCTCTCTTGAAGACGTTATTTCTATTACCCCTCCCCCAGAAATAAAATATGTATCCAATGGTTGCAATACATTTTTAACTGAGAGTTGCAGAGTGTTCATGAAGAGATTCGGTGATTAATGGCATTTATTACAGAGAATTGACTTCACATTTTTCTCTTAAGCAGAATAATTTTCACGTAATATATCAAATATTGATGAAGAATAAAATCGGATGATTCGTTAAATTCGGATGATCGTGACGGTCATTTAGTATATTTTAATTCATTTACACATACATACATAGATTTACGTGTTATTTTTAGAGTTATTGTATGTCTTAATTATTAATTATAATATTATTATTGTTATTAATTTTTCAAAAAATAGTAGCCTTTTCATATTTACGCTTAAACAAGTATAAAATGCACTGTGAGCTAAAGTACAATTAAACGCATATATAACAATTTTTAAACATGCAAACAGCCTTGCATGGTTCATGTAAGTGTCGACAAGGTGTTATCAGTTATCATCAAAGAGTAATATTTTCCAGGCTGAGGAACCTCCAGTTTCATGTCCGGGTGTCATCATTATAGACTCCAAAGTTTTTAAAGAACTATAATAACTCTACTTTAATTTGATGCGGCGGAGATTATTCGACTTCCCTGGCATCCTCCAGGGTCTAAAATGGGACAAGTGACGCCCTCTTTCGTCTGGAAGGCGGAGCGGCGTCGATCGACCCAATTTACGTCGTCACGCTCCAGCCCCACGGCGGGCGAAGGGGGCGGGGAGGAGCGGGGGCCGACAGGGCGGGCGCTGGAGGCAGCGGGGACGGCACGACCAGCGGGAGCAGAGGTGGCTACTCGAGAATGGCGGCAGAGACACAAAAACAGTCACAGAGAGAGCGAGAGAGACAGCGAGAGACAGAGGCCGAGAGAGAGAGGGAGAGAGAGAGACAGACAGAGACAGAGACAGAGAGGGAGAGCAAGACCGAGAAAGAGGGAGAGAGAAAGAGACTGAGATATGGAGATTATAGCCGTGCGCAACACGACATTAGGTTTCGATTAAACTCAAAGTTGCTGAGCTTAAGAAACAGAACCCTGTACTGCAAAACAATACTTTTTCATGGATTTCTAAAAGTAATCCACGTATTCTACAAAGTTTGAATCCACTCTTCTTTTATTGTGTATTTACGAATTTCAACGTGATAATTTTTTAAAACTTATTTTACTTGTGTAAGACTCAAGACGTAAGCTCATTTTCGATACAAATTGACATACGAAGTATTATTTCTACAGCGTTGGAAGGGACTGTGGCCCAACGCGATGGTGCCAGCTGAAGGTGAGCCAGCAAAACCCCGGCGGAAGCTGACAGTGCAAAAGCCCCCGAGCGGGGAGGGTGGGTCGGAGGTGCAGAGAGGGGTTGACGAAGAGATGAGGAGGTGGAGCAGAGCGGCTGGGGCGGCGGGAACGGGGATAGCAGCATTACCGACAAGGGGGCGGAAGTAAGGTTGTCAGAGAAGCAGCATGGGGTCAGAGCATGGGGGTGGCGGAGACATAGAGGAAGGAGGTATCATCTTCCCTCTATAGAGTGTGTTGAGAGCGAAAGTTGGAGCAAAGAAGGGGCCAAACTGCAACTCGACGGCGGTATTATGTCGTAAGGTGTATTTGATGTTTCCGGGCCCGTCAACTACTTATGCGATTATTCCTGTACATGTAGTGTATGTTATATATCGGAAAGTGGCACCCAGCTAAAAGGTCCGGCACCGACCTACACGATGGCTTCCTGGGTTTTTCATCCTCCAGGTATCTCTTAGGGGTTCAGCCACAGTAGGAACAATGTCTAGGCTCAGGGTATGGGTGGAAGTGTTCTACAAGTAAGTGAAACTGTAGGTAAGAGGAGAGATCACATATATGAGGAAGAAAATTTCACAAGTCTGTGGCCCGTTGTTAGGGTACTGCTCTGGCATTCGCGTGGTTTTGATAGAAGAAACCACGGATCAGAGTAGGCACTCGCAAGAATTCTCCTCCAGGCAGAGGTTGTATTTGGTTCAGCCATTTAACTAGTGTATCGAAAATCTGCCACCCTGTGTAGTCAAACGGTCCGACCTCCCGGTCAACGATCCTGCAGAGGCAACGTTGTTGACTCGGAGCGATCGCAGCCCGCGTGGCGGACAATGGGCGTTGGGCGGCGAGGGTGGCGGGGCGAGGTGAGAGGGTTGGGTGATGCAGCAGCGGCGCGCCGTGGCTCTATTCCGGGCGCGCCCCGCCGCCGGCGCCGCCCCGCCCCCTCCCCCCACCACGCCCCCCGGCGGCCGGTTATAGCCCCGGCGGTGTCTGCGGCGCGCCGCCATCTCCCCTCCCCCCACCCCGCCCCTCCACCCCCGCCGCCTTCATTCACGTGGCGGATTCGCAAGGAGGTCAGACGCACTGCTCATTAGCATCGCAACCCTTTCAAAAGAATCAGCAATTCACTGCACTGCCTTCAATGCATTTTTCTCCATTGCATTAGCGTTGTAGGTTAATTTTTGTCTTTCAGGAACCGATATTGTCATAAAAGACTATTCTTTCTTATTACGTATACTTCATTGGTTTTAATGATGTGTTTTTATTTTATTATTCACGTCTGCGATTACACATTGTTATAGAGTATTTGTGAAGTTACTGGCTGTGACGGTGAAAATGTACTTACAAGATGATTTCGTAAAGAAGGTAAGCAGAGACTAGTTTCAGAATCGTTAAGAAATACTTCTATGACTTACAGTAATTGTATTTACAGTAATTGTAGAGTTATGTTGAACTAATCTCTCATTGTGAGTGAATGTCCCGAGTCCGTATAAAGGTCTTTCTCGATCAGGTTCGATTCTTCCATCTCGATCAGGTTTTTCGTCCAGTTTCCCTGATCCATTGAGCAAATGCTGAGATGGCCCTTGTTTTGCTTCTGGACATAAATGTAACTTCATTTTCTGTGCACGTCTTCTAGAATTCAGTGGGAAATACAATTATTCAAATTATCGTTCCCATGTTGTCGCGGCAGGAAGTAATAAGAGCCAAAATTTATTGCTTATTTATCTTTGAAAATAGATTTTATTACATGGGAGTTTTTTTGTTGTTTTTTTCTCCCTTTCAAAATTCAAAATTTATTGCTTATTTACCCTTGAAAATAGATTTTTTACATGGGAGTTTTTTGGTTTTTTTTCTCCCTTTCAAAATTCAAAATTTATTGCTTGTTTATCCTTGAAAATAGATTTTATTACATGGGAGTTTTTTTTCTCCCTTTCAAAAATTCAAAATTTAAGTAGTATATGACTTAGTGTAGGGATCACAGAATTTTGAAAATGTGCACACACCACTTTTCCCCATAGCACGTCATATACGCAGTTTTTAACTGCTTCTTTTGACGTGTAAAATAAATAAATAAATAAATAAATAAATAAATAAAGGTCTTCGCGCCGAGAAACAATTCATTAAAACCACAGTTCAGAGAGAGGCTCCGCACATATTATCACATAATTTCTTAACCAGAGTTATTCCTTATTACAGGCAGCACACTTTCACCTCTCACATGTGTTTCTCGGGCTGACACTGCTATTACGAGTAGCACTTTTTCCCCTCCCTCACCCCCAGTGACGTCATCTCCTACCATTACCATTATCATCCATTATCCTGTTTACCTAACACTGTCACAGCTACTGGCACCATGTGTGTATGCACTTCGTTCACGACCGTCCTTTCCAAATGAATTTTCTTTCTTATTACACACCTCCTTACTCGCCAAGTCGGCGCTTGTGAGGAAGGCAGCACCTCACTCATGCACGTGATTCACGAGCGGACCTCGCGAGTGCTGTTCGTGGCAGCGTCCCGAAAAAGTGGCCAAACGACGAAACATTTTTCATTTTGCGTTAAGTATTTTGGATTTTTTTTAGATCTAAGTAAAGTCAAGATAAAACAAGAAAATCAAAAGTCGATAGAATATGAGGTTTTTAGGTTTTGTATTGAATCAATAATTGGTCCAAATATGTAAGAAAAGATATTTACTGGAATATTGTAAGGAATATTCAAAGTTAAATAAAACAAAATTGAATTAACCAAATCAAAGATTCTTCACAGCCCCAAATGTTAATTTAACGAGTTTAATAATTATAATCTGATGAAGAATAAACTGTTGGGTAAAATATGACGGGCATGAATTTCCGGACGAGGGTGGTCGAGGGCGGACGAGAGCGAGCGAGGGCGGAAGAGGGCGGGCGATGACGGTTAGTGGCGTGCAGGTTGGGCGAGGGTGAGCAGAGAAAAGGGGGAATGGCAGGAGAGAGGAGGGTGGAATAGGCGGGTGGGGTGGGTGAGGGCGGGTGAGGCTAAAGGGCGGGGCAGGCGGTGTGGGCTGGGGCGGGGACGGGCAGTGGCGGGCAGTGGCGGTCGTGGTGAGTGGGGTGGGTGGGTGGGGCTAGGAGGGGCGGGCGGGGGTGAGAGGGTCATTGGGTCGGGGAGGGTGGGGCAGGTGGGGGCGGGCGTGCCGAGGGGGTAGGGCGGGGGAGGGCGGGGGAGGGCGGGGGAGGGCGGGGAGGGCGGATGGCGGGGAAGGCGGGCGGGTGGGTGGGCGGGGCGGGCGGGCGGCGGGGGCGGGCGGGGCGGGCGGGGGGCGGGCGGGGCGGGCGGGGCGGGCGGGGTCGGGGGCAGGAAGACGGGTGGGGTCGGGGGGGCGGGGCAGGCGGGGCGGGCGGGCGTGAGTGGGTGAGGGCTGGTGGGGTCGGGGGGCGGGACGGGCGGGGCGGGCGGGGGCGGACGGGCGGGGACGGAGGGACACGAGGCGGGCGGGGGTGGGCGGGGCGGGCGTTGGGGCTCGCGGGGAGAGCGTTGGCCCGCTGTTATGAGGCTGGGCGGCGCTGCTGTTCCTGGCGCAGCACAAAGGTCTGCGCTGGAAACGGGTCCAGGCGGTCGTGCTCCTCCTGTTGCAGCGCCGAGACGCCTCTTGGCTCAGGTGTGCGGCCGGGGACTGCTTGCACTCGCCTCGAGCCGGTTGCTCGCAAACAGCCGCCGTGGAATGCGCGCCAAGAAAAAGCTGCAAGCGATCGGACGTCATCGAACTGTGTGTATATGTGGTTGATGATTATATCTCCCTTCCATCGAGTTTGATATTAGAATTGAAATTGGAACTGGAATTACCTCATGGAATCCCGGATGGCTGACGGCTTTTTGTAAAGAAAGGTTCACATGAAGGTGAACTCGTGAAGCCACTTCCGGATTGAACTTCACGTTTCCGCAAATATTCAACTGTTTGTTCAGTTTCTTCATTCCTAAGTTTTCAATTATAGTTCACTGACGATATGAAATTTCCAACCTTTTTTTTTTTTTCATGTTTTCTCGCTTCGTTGTTGGGCATAAATGTGATGAAAATGAACACTAACTATTGGATGGATAAAATATTTCAAGTCCATCAAGATGATGTGCTCATCTCCTTTTAATACATGATATTTATAATTTCCTAATGATTTTTCTTAAAGAAAAATGAACACAAACAATTCCTATTTTTAATATATTTAAGGAAGAGATTGTCACTGAAATTGTTAAGTAATGTATACCATTCAGATAAGGTTCAAAAAGTTTTTATTGACAATCACCTTACAGTTTTATTTGTTACATATCTTTAAAAAAAACTGTTTAATTCTTACCTGAATGCTATATATTACTTAACAACTAATTCGCGTTTACATAGTGTCAATTCTGCAATTGGTGAATTACAAACAGTGACCTCAACTCACATGATAGTCACAAAACATTTCGAGAAATGGAGATGAAGATGATGGAGAAAATGTATTTCCTTGTCTTGTCATATTCACAATAGTTGTAGAGAAATTATTCTACCTGCTATAATTTTACTACATCGAATAAGCGGTTTTATATTTTGTAAGAGAACATGACGCCAGCACGATTTTCTCTCCTAATAAGGAACACTAAGGATCATGTAAGCTTTCAAAGTAAAATACGATATGAGCAATAAACTTCACGTGTATCTTAAAAGTGCATTTCAGCGCAAATCGTAACATACCTTAGTAAACTGCCAATAGACCGTTCTTTTCAAAAGGTGACTTTTTAAGTGCTTTTGTGTTTAGATCTACGAAGACTGAGGGAAAACTTTATTTGTGTTCTACGAAACGAAACCCTAACATTCACTAAAAAATTCGTTTAAAGTATTTAAAGAAATCATACGTGACATTTACACCAAACAATGTGATAAAACTTGCACATTGTTCACACTACTATAAAAATTAAGATAGGTTCTTAAATGTAGAAGAAAATTCACTTCTTCCTATGCTATTCATATTACATCCACGAAACTTAAGACAAATGATAAAATTGTCCTCCACTGTCTGTATTATAGCCCGATCATTTATAATGCAATTCATTCTGACATGTGCATATAATAAAGTATAAAATAATAAGACGCAAGTAATGTTGACTACGAAATCTCTCTTCACCCAAGCTTCAGGGCAGCAACTCTCTCTGGTCACCAGCATAATATTTCTCCCAAAGGGTGTGAGAAGGTACCTGCGAGGTCAAGGCCTTGCGAAATGTTATGAAGCACTGGTCCAAAGGACACTAGCGAACCTGCGGAGCCTCTCCTTTCTCCCACCTGCCCCACCACATCCCCACCTCCGCCCCCGCGCCGCCCCGCCCTCGGCCTTCGCTGCACACGTGCACTGGCCATCACCGCGCGCCGTGCCGTCGCCGCCACAGCTTCGCGCACAGTGCGGAATAATTCGCAAGCACGTGGCCGAACATACATGTTTGTTGTTGATGATGTTTTAATTAATTGGATTTCCGCGTACCACGACATCCGGGTAGACGAAATGTCAATATGGTCCGAAACTATATGTCAATACGCTGGAAAGTAGGGGAAGTCTAAGGGCCATATTTTTAAACCTCAGCCAGGGGCCAGCCAGGCCTAGCAGGCTGCCAGTGTTCGGTTTTGCGATTTATGAACGGCCCCCAGCCAATTCCAGTCGCCACTTGTCCTCCTAGCAAGTCCCCAGATGGCAGGCCCCTAAGAGCTCTGCTGGCAGAGCTTCATAAATACGACCCTAAGACTTCACACAATGTCAATATCGCACATCGACAACGTGACTAATGTTTTGGCAGTGGAATGAAGTGTTGCTGCTTGGCATCCGATATTAGGTACAGTAAATGTCTCTAGATAATTGTGGATGATAGTTGCAAGTTACTTAATCTAGCAACAAATATTTTTATTTTCAATGAAGTCTGGACACAATGTTACGAACTTCAAGAATTTGTTTACTTTCATCCTAGAAAAATTTATACGCTTAATGTGGACGGTGCGCAACGATTTACTGCATGATATTTTGATTTTCAATTTCCATTATGATTTTCGTATCCATTATGGATGCTGATAGTTCTTCAGTTATCACCGAGTCGTTCAACCATTTTCAATGTTTTAGCATTCACGTGTACAAACATAATATCAAGATATTAGAGATGACGAGGAGGAAGTTTAAGACACTTAAAGAGGTTTCTCAGGAAATGGTGGGAATAAATCTTCTCTGAACCCTCTTTCGACAATAATACTGTGAGTGTACAAGCGTGTCAATAAAAGATCAAAACATATTATGCATTTCTAAAGTATATTTTATAGAGCTAGCTAGACAAAATTCAGGAAAAGTTTTCAGATTTATCAGCACTCTAAGAAAAAGACTACTAGACATTCTCGGAATGGCAACATAAAAATTGGAATCTTCTTAGATTTTGATTTCTATGGACAATTTTACATTGTAGGGAGATGGTTAGGTTAATTCAGTAAGACGCACTCTTAGTCCCCGTCTTCTACGCTAAAATCACCCAGCAACCCTCATCTCACTGGACATTCAAGCCTGCAACCAGACTCCCTTAGTTGAAACCGTCAAATACGAAACGCTAATGGAGACGTACGGGGAAGTGCGAAAGGGAGCGTTGGTTCCGGTGGGGCAGCGGTTCGTCCGGCGCAGCGTAGCCCAGTGGGCACTGTGCGGCGCGGCGCTCGCTGGCTCGCTGTCGCAAGCGCCCTCTCTGACTCACAAGTCAGCCGATCTGGGTCGGCGGCGGCGGCGGCGCAGCGCGGAGAAAGCGCGAACGGCGCGCAGCGTCGGGGCGCTCGCCCCCGCCCCACCCTCCGCCCCCACCCCTACCCGCTCCGCCCCACCATCCCCCGCCGCCCTCGCGCACAGACCAGATCGCGAATTCATCCGCTCACTGGATGGATTGCGTGATTGATTAGTAATT
>BLKR01006211.1:0-62249 GCA_011170035.1 Teleogryllus occipitalis
CGATTCATGTAAATGCTGGAAAGAGTTTCCTAATCCATAGTGTTTACCATCATATTCTTAGGTGTGTTGAAACCAACAAAATCATGAATTTCCTATAATTCTTCTAAAGTAAAATGGAGAGAACAGTAAAACATTTGTCTTTCAATTTGTCTCTCCGAGAGGAATCTAGCTATTGTGTAGCTAGTGTCGCTATTGATCACCTCTGTAGGTGCCGCAAGTCGCCAAACTCGTTTCAGTTGCTTTAAGAACAATATTTTTAAGAGACCTATATTACAAATGGATCTCCAAATAAATTATCAGTTTTCTACCAGGAGACCGAGAGAATGACACTTCATATTAATTTGTGGATCGGTTGGAGTCTAATCACGGGCGGACGAACGGGAGATCAACATATTAGCTAATACTTTTGCTTCTTACTCAAGTAACAAAACTCATCAAATTGTATCTACAAAACAAACGCAGATCTCGATGAACTCCAACAATAAAGTCTTCGACATGAAGGAGTGTAGATGAATTTAATAAACCCTTTCTCATCGATGAATTCCAAGTCATAAAAAATAGCAATAACTCAATCCCTGGACCAAACATTCCAAATTCACTTCTGAAGAACCGCCATAAGAAAGGAATTCATTACCTCCTCTACCATAATAAATTTCATCTGGACAATACTTTCCTTTCCTGACCAATGGTCAAATGCTATAGTCATCCCAATTCCTAAACATAATAAAGTCCATTCTATATCTACTAATTTTCGCCCCATTTCGGTAACCTCTACATTATGCTCTCATAATGCATTTTTATTCATTATGCTCTAGAAACTCTTAGAAAAATGTTACGCAACAGACTTGAATGGTTTATGAATCAAACAACTTTAGATCTCCAACTCAAAGTGGCTTCGATAATTTTGTTCCACCAATGATCATTTGGTCAACTTCGATTCTGGAATTTGCGACTCGCTCGTTCTGGACCATCTTGTGATTGCAGTTTCTCTCGACATAGAAACGGCATTTGAAATGATAAACATCCTACAAAAAATTAAAATGAGAGGAAACATGCTAGCATTTATAAGTAATTTTTAATCTCACAGATTTCTTATGGTATGTTACGGAGATAAATAATCCGGAAAAACTGAATAGGAAAACTGGCGTAATCCTTTTCTTAAATGCTATTAATGAAGTTATTTAATTAAACCTATTAACATGTTCGTCTTCCCTTATCTACTGTAGAAATAACCTGAGTTTAACAATGAAAATCATGCAGGAAACTCTAAATTGTATTAATAACTGGGCTATCAAATCCGGTTTTCCGGATCCGGCTATCAAATCCACTTTTTGAAGAGATAAATAATAATTCATAATTTTCTTCAGGAAACAAAAAAAAATCACACAAGCAGAAACTGCTCTTAAAATAGGCGAACATTGCCTAATGAGAACAAATGCTGATGTAAGGGCAAAGTATGTTTAATCCGTCTAAATCAAGTTTTCTTATGTTAAAATTAATCCTTGTTTATGTAACCGAGGTGGCTAATGACCAAGAAGTTTAAAACCGAACCTAAAATAAATTTTCAAAAAAGGGATGCTCAATTACCTAAAAAATTTATGCACCAACGCTAGGATCACCAGTGCGTCTGGGTTGGTTCCTTCCTCAAATTTGCGACATATTAAATGCAAATCTATGAAAAATACTTCGAAGAGTTTTATTACCGTCAATTTTATTAATACAATTTTTTAGAAAAATGGGTAAGTACTTTACTGGTATTCATTGTGAAGCCGGTTTTGTTTTTGTTTTGTTTGTTCTTAATTTCAAATTTTTTAGGAACATGTAATTATGTGAACATTACCTGATATATTAATAACTTTTCAACCCTGAATTATCTGGCATTCACCTAAGAACACTAGTAATGTTTCTTGTCCAACAGAACTGTGGCACTCCACCTCAACTAGAGTCCACTGCCTTACAAAGCTGTCGCAATAAATAAACTGCTAGAATATTTTTTATTGTTCAAATTTGTATAATTCTGAAGGTAAGTCTTCGGGCACGATACGTGAAACAATAATCCGTAACACTTGCGCCAAGTGGTCGCAAAGGCATTTGTTCACTGTTCTTTTTCTTTTTTGTGATTACATTTCAAATATGGGTTGATGCTTAATTTACTACAATTAGTAATTATAGCAAATCGACGTACAAGAGACTTACAACGCCGCAATACACAATATCGATATTCATTATGTTCAAGGCTACCGACTATTCGGTACCAATCCCCAAATATTCCCAATACCACAGAATGTACAATGGAAATGGACGTTTTAATGTACATGATATTATCGCTCTTCAAAACTAAATTATGCGTGTACTATATTTAAAAATCGGTACGAATACCATCCACATAACTTCTGAAGATGCGAACACAGGTAATTCTTAAACCCACTTCGTCTGCGTATTATGTCGCATGAAGTAACTTGCTGTTGAAAGTACATAAGCGCATTCACATTGTTTTAAAATTTACACCAATAATTCTTGAAATCTGAAATGGTATGCACATTAAAACTCATTTTCGTAGATCACCCCAAGATGAATCTCCGAATAACATTCCGCGTCCGAGAGGTCATTGCTCAAATACACAAATTTGAACGAGCGGTGACTCAAATCGAGTAGTAGCTTCAAACCAAGGCATTTAACTAATAATTAACCACTACAGCTCTAGTTCACACCGTATCAATGCTTAGTTTAATTGACAAAAACATGTGAATTTCTCTATTCACGGAAAACGTACATGCCCATTTCAGAAACCCGAATACGCCTAGTTTTTCGAACTTCTGAACTAGCAATATCATCTCTTACCATTAAATCTAAACGTTTAGTACACGTAATACAAACATTATATACAAACCTTAAAACCAAACATTACGTGATGTCACCGAGAATAGAAAATATTTCTGACTCAAGGTCGGTAGAGTTCCAGAAGCCAACATTCCTAACCTGAAGACTAGCTTCTTGACAAATTATTTTTTTATTTATTTCACGTTAAAAACTGTATGACGTGCTATGGGAAGAAGTGATTCTGTGCAGGTTTTCAAAATCCTGTGATTCCCGCGCTAAGCCATATATTAATTGAATTCTGAATATAGAAAAAAATAAGCGTTTTTTTGTTGCAAAGATTGTTAACAAAATACTCGCTCCGATGTAATAAAATCTATTTTGAAGTGTAAACCAGCAATGAATTTGGGGTCTTGTCCCTCATGTCCTTTTTCAAGGAATAATACTTCGATAATAAGAGAACGATAATTTGAAAAACTATATTTCCCACTGAATTCTAGAAGTCGTGCACAGATAATGAAGTTACATTTATGTCCAGAAGCAAAACAAGGGGCCATCTCAGCAATTGCTCAATGGATCAGGGAATCTGGACGAAACACCTGATCGAGATGGGGGTCATTGACCCAGAAGATGCGATACAATACTTGTTACATATTGTTTAGAATTATGCAGTCCAAATGGTAAATAATACATTAAATATCACTTAAAATTAATGTTACTTACCTTGTGATGCTCAGTATAGTCTCTAATTGCATAGAAACAGTTTTGCAGCAGAAACGATTTCATTTGGGATTTAAACTTTTCTATCAATTTAATCGTTTAATGTCATCTGGCAAAGGGTTGTAAAATAATGTACATGTAGTGTATGTGATGTTTTGTAATGCGCTGTTGATACTGTCACCTGATGAATATGATTTCTACGTCGAGTATTATAGTTGTAGACATCGGCGTTTTCTAAAAATATATCCCCGCCATAAAGCAAGTAGTTTTTGACAAAAGAGAGAGGCTTACAATAATCACGTGGATGGTATTTCGTTATTATTCGTACAATTCTTGTCAATCTGCAAGTCTGGGAGCTATAAAATGTATTTCCCCAGAATAGTATGCCATATCTCTGGCGGGAATGAACATTCGCGAAATATCACAACGAACAGTATGAAGGCTGACTGAATTTGAAAGAATTCTGAATGCGTAGCATAATTAACTTAATTTTGTGTTCAATGCATTTAAATGGACGTTTCGTTTGAGGTTTGACTGAATTGACTGACCTAAAAATTTTGTTGTATTAACATCGGTCAATGGCACACCGTTCATTTTCAATGGAGCACAGAATTTTTTTTTTATTTGAAATGGAAAACTGCATTAAAACTTTCTTTTCATTTACTATTAATTTCTTATTAAGGATCCAATTTGAAACATCTGATATTTAACTATTTACGGTTTCTTTATTGCAAAGAATGTTTATATCATCCGCAAAGAGAACTGTTCTTCCGTTTCAAATCGTCAATGGCATAGCGTTTACGTATAGTGGGAAGAGAATATGGGCTAAAATCGATCCCTGAGGGACTCCACGTGCAATTGAAAAATAATCGGAAAGATGTGTACACTATGTTCCATCATTCCAGTAAGGTATATCTACTATCGTTGTTTAAGGTACGAACATAATCAATCTAGGTCAATACCACGGATTCCATATGAAGGTAATTTTGAAAGTAAAATGTCATGATCAATGACGTCAAAAGCTTTCGAAAGATCTAAAAATAATCCAATAGGTGCTTCGTTTTCATCCAATGATGAGGCGATATCTTTAAGAAAAGAAAATATGGCTGTTTCCGTAGATTTTGATTTTCTTAATCCATGTTGGCAATCTGAAAGAGCGTCGTGTTTAGTGAGAAAGGTTTCCATTCGTACGTAAAAACTGCTCACTAATATTTTTGAAAAAACTGACAGAAAAGAAGTAGGCCAATAATTTTGAATTTCATTTTTGTTGCCTTTTTTGAAGAGCGGCTTAATTTTAGCTGGTTTGAAAATATCTGGAAAAGTTCTGGTGCATAAGGATGCATAAAATATGTGAGTTTACGAGTGTATAATGGCAGATGCACAGGTCTTACACTAAGAAGCCGGAAATTCATCTAAACCGGTCGAATATTAAGAAGTTTCGGAAACTAACATGGTGTCTGCAATTTTTGGAGAAATGTCTGATATTGAATTTTATGGCTGAAGAGACTTAGTGAGATCGGCAGCAATTCTCGAAAAGTATCGGTTAAAGAGGCTAGCCATTGTTGCAAGAGGCTAGCCACTGATCGTTCACATTTCTATTGTTAGATTTTAAAACAAAATTTTCTACAAGGTTTCTAGATGATTTGGTCGTATTTTTTATTATATTCCACATTGCGTTTTGTTATTTGAGTTCAAAATATCCTGATTGTGTTTCACGATTTTAGGCTGTCTTATGACTTTTCTTAACAATGATTTGTATTTTTTGAAGTAGAGGAGGAAAGCTTGAGGAACGTTATGATGTTTAGAAATTAAAAAAAGAATTCGTTTAGCTTTACATGTTCTAATCCCTTGTTTTATCCAAGAATTGTTTTATCCAAGAATTGCTTTTCCGCGAAATATTTAATTTTTTTCTTGGAAGAGGTAAGCAAGTGTTAAAAATGAAATGAAAGCGTTTAAAAAAAAGAATTATATTTATCGTTTGTATCAACGGTATTATAAACCGCGTCCCAAGACTCCTGCATCAAGTAATAATAAATTATTTTATTTTACTTTTAGTAAACAATATACAGTATATAAAGTAATAAACAATATAGTTTACAGTGTAAGAGTTTGTGCATCGTGATCTGGTCACTGTATCCTAAATCTTTTGTTTCAACTTCGTAACGAGAAGTACTTTTGTTAATTATAATTTGATCGATTGCTTTCATTGAATTTAGTGTGATGCGTGTAGGTACATTTATTGTAATATCTAAACTGAAGAATTAATTAAATTGAGAAACTGTTCTGTTTCGCAAGATTCGACCAGAAAATCAATGTTAAAATCTACAAATTGAATAATTCTCACCTGAATGTACACACTTCCTAAAATCTTCCGAGTCGTTTTCACGTCTATCAGGAATGCACTTAACAAAATCAAAACCTCTGTGCCTTGTTGCCACGGGTTTGATTAAATGACGCGTACGTTTTTCTTCGAAGAGACCCACTTTGTCTGCTTCGGTGACCCACTCATCCAGGAGCACGTCGCCATTTGATGCTGAGCGTTTGGAGCAAGTTGCCAGAAGGGCAGCGAAGGAGCAGCTGAGCTTTATCAATGGCGTCTGCCTCCTGCAGTGGAACAACCTCCGTCGTACAGCTCAACACCGGGCTCAATGTACGCGAGCGAAGTAACCGATCTGAAACATCACAAACACTAACGAGTTAATCTTTCACAACATTCCCTTTCAAAATTCAAAATTTATTGCTTATTTATCCTTGAAAATCGATTTTATTACATGGGAGTTTTTTTTCTCTCCCTTTCAAAATTCAAAACTTAAGTAGTATATGATTTAGTGTAGGGATCACAGAATTTTGAAAATGTGCACACAATTCACTTTTCCCCATAGCCCGTCATACGCAGTTTTTAACTGTTTTTTGACGTAAATAAATAAATAAATAAATAAACACGCACTACGTGCGCTGGTGGACTAATGTATTTACTGATTGTTAGTAGCAACTGTCCAATAAATAATTATTAAAATTACCATTGTTTTTAAAGACAGTTAATTATTACAATCTTGTTATATTTTCAATCGCTCAATTCGTACAACGTTTCGACGATTTGCGTCACCAAGTACTGAAAATATTTTTATAAAGTCTGAATACGCCACTATTTTCTAGGTACTTATTTTTTCGAAATATTTGTTGCTTACCTAGAACAAATTGATGTACTCAATTCATATTATAAACCTCGTACTACAAGGAGATATACAATTCAAATAACAGTACTTGAAAATGAGAAATCTTCGTCGAAACGTTGTACGAATTTAGCAATTTAAAATATAACAAGATTGTAATAGTTAACTGTCTTTAAATTTAAAGACAATTTAATAATAATGTCTTTATTGACCCATACGTTACAGAATTTGACGTTGTTGCCTGAAATGGCAGGATTGACCACGCACGGGGGCGTGAACGCGCGGTGAACTAATGTATTCGTGCGTTTACAAGTTAGAGCAAACCAAAAGCAGGCGACTGTCGTTCTCATGGCGCTGGAGGTCAGCAGACTGGGCGCCTTATCTTCTCCCGTTGACTTGCGAGCAGTCCGCTTCGCTCGAGCCACTCACAGTATCAGGGCCACTCACGGAAAATCAAGACACATCGAAAAACTAAATGGACGAAAAGAATTTCTGTATACATTTTTGGGGCCCAACAAGTGAGAGCCCGGATCGCCTTCTCTGGCCAATCTCTCCTCTTGATTGAAGTCGATTTTTCTTCATCTACACCCCAGGCCTGATAGAAAATAATCAAGAGATATGAATCTGTAGAATAACTACATTTAAACACCGTATGAACTTTATTTCACAGATTGAAATATATCTATTTGAAAAGGTATGCTCATAATTCCCAAACCTTTGTAAACTACGTTTCTATACTTCTATATTGTCAATGAAAAGCATCTAATTATCGTATTTTAATTTTATGAGAGCATCAATAACAATTTATCATTTCTTGAATTATCTAACCTGCTCGCCGATGCTCAGATACTTCTCTACTTGTTAAGAACACAACTGGTGTTACAATACAGATTACCTACGTTAATCAACGTCCAATTTATTTGCAAACACGAGATATCAGGTCTGTGAAAAGTTACGGTTTTGTTCGAATCTAGTGTTATATTGTATACATACTTCTCATCGAATCTTTGAGATAGCTTTTGAAATATGGAAATAAACATCAAAGTTGCACGATGTAAACGCCTAGTGTTGAAATATTTCAAAGCCAACCGTTTCTACATTTTCTTAACATTTTGAACTGTCGCAAGTTATAATTTTCTCTTTGAACAAATCAGAACATATGGTAAATTGTAGACAATCGAGCGATGGCAAAGTATCACAATATCCCGTAATGCACAGGAGAGGTTAACAGATAATTTACATTAAAATTTTGGTACTTTCACTCAATCTCACGATTTTCTTTGAGAACAAAGTATTTATCTCGGTTACTTCATTAGCCACTACATCGCACAGAGCGGTTACTGTTTCTACCATCTCAAGAGAGTTCACAGCCCGGGCACAAGAAAAATCCATCAATAGTGGAGAATTATACCGTGTGGCCCACCTAAGATGTTCCCTTCAATTTTCTCCTGAACCGTTGCAGATACTGAGATGCGGTTTTCACTAAAACTGCTATATGCAAGGGGCACATATGGTCGTGCATAATATTCTATTGCATTTTTTATTGCAGAGATATTGACCCAACTTCGATTTTTTAAACGGAACCCTATAGATTTTTTTAGCTCATCATAACAAGCGTGAAGAGACGAGTTCATAAATATGCATATCGTCATATGTTACATAACAAAATTTTCGAGAAATTAAGAGTTTTAAAGACGCACGCTGACTGCTGGTTTCCGTAATCTGAACGAGAAATTCCAAGTGATATGCGGCGAGGCCATTCCCTTCCGTTGCGTCGACCCTGCGGTAAAGGTTTTCAGTCTTTCAAAGAGTAAACGTTTTGTTTCTGACAGCACATGCATTTATTAATTCAGAACATGTTCACTCTCCAATCTTCCCTTGCTTTCTCTACGGTTAATAATTCGAATATTTTCTCAAATCTTGTAGTATTTCATTAATTAAAAAATAGTACCTTGTGGCGCACAGATTTACTCAGAACATGGCTATGGGTAAATACATTGTCTCCAGGACTGAGAGGGGTGTAGTCTAAAAGAGCAAATCGCGGGTTTTCGTGAGCTCCTTTGCACATTGCATCACTACATTTACCGCAGGGTCGACGCAACGGAAGGGAATGGCCTCGCCGCATATCAGCCGGAATTTCTCGTTCAGATTACGGAAACCAGTAGTCAGCGTGCGTCTTTAAAACTCTTAATTTCTCGAAAATTTTGTTATGTAACATACGACGATATGCATATTTATGAACTCGTCTCTTCACGCTTGTTATGATGAGCTAAAAAAATCTATAGGGTTCCATTTAAAAAATCGAAGTTGGGTCAATATCTCTGCAATAAAAAATGCAATAGAAGAATATTATGCATGACCATATGTGCCTCTTGCATATAGTAGTTTTAGTGAAAACCGCATCTCAGTATCTGCAACGGTTCAGGAGAAAATTGAAAGGAACATCTTAGGGGGGCCACACGGTATAATGTTAAATATTACACATCATATATATTTGGATGTACTGTTTATGTGATCCATACTTAACATTTTGAACAAATGCGTACATCGATCGTTTTTGTTTGAACACTTACAAAAAGTTTTCTTTAAACGCTAAAATTGGAAGACATTGTTTTCTTAATTAACACAATACTTACGATTTCTGATTTCTCTTCATAATCCGCCTTCTATGATATTTCCGATGTAATGGAGAATATTTTGCACTGGGTAAAATGGAGGACCGCAGTGGGGCCCTGCTTTCTTCGCCGTCAGCGGAGAAAGGTCTCAGCCGGAGCATAGTTCGGCGGCGAGAAAGGGAGGTAATGTTGCTACAATCTGCCACCGAGTAGCGGAGCGCTGCGTTGTGAAATCCATGTCTTCTACGAATGAATTGTTTATTTATTTAGTCAAAAACTGTATGTGACGTATGGGGAAGAAAATCATCTGCGCACGCTTTCTTCAGTTTCAGAATCCCTTCCCAACAATTTAACTATTAATAGTTGAAAGATGAAAAATAATAATAATAATAATAATAATAATAATAATAATAATAATAATAATAATAATAATAATAGGTGTAATAGTAAATTTTAAAAAGCGAGAGATTAACATTTCAAAAACTAGATATTTTCGTTGCCAAATTATAGAAAACTTATTTTTAACGGTAAAGGAACGAACAGATTTGATTTTTCTGTATTGTTAACAAAAAAAAAACTCACCCTAAGCTCTAATACCACTACAAGCAAAAGGAAAGTTCAACAAAACGTGCGCATAGGGAAGCTACATTTACGTCCAGAAGCAAGTCAAGGGGCCATCTCAGCATTTGCTCAATGGATCAGGGAAACTGTACAAAAATCCGATCGAGATGGAGGTCATTGACCCGGAAGCTGACGTACATTACTTATTACAGGCATATTGACTTGAATTGGACTTCTAAATTAAGATTACTCACACTTGTGGCATATTAATTTTAAGCGTATTGAGTATACTACATCCTTGCTGTTATTCTTAATATATACATATCTTTTAATTTCGTTGAGGTCCATTTCTTTCAGTTGCTCAATTGAAGCTAATGAGTAAGTTGGATTTCGAGAATAAATGGTACTTTTAAGACACGTTTCGTATTCTTTGAATTTTAAGTTACTGTATTGCCATTACATTAAGTCACACTAACAATTGCTTTTAGCAGAACCCCACATGTAGGAAGCATACGTTGAACAGATAGAACTGATCCCCATTTCACTCCCCAATTAATCACCACGTACGCTATCATCACTGATCAAGTCCGATTACATTTCAAGACGTCAAGCTCTACTTTTGTACTTTTCTCCTCTTTACACTGTCGATGAAAGCTCAACCGACATATCTTCCTAATTCAATGCCCTAAAGCAAGTATATTACATTTTAGACAAGATTTTCATGCATTTTCAGACATTTTCTTGCTACGCAGTATATACCTTGTTCATATGCCTGCTTTCTGTTTCTGTTCCTTTTTCTGTTACAGATTATCTTCCAGACTTCAGCCAACTGCGTTCAACTAGGAAAACTGCATCCATGTACATCAAAAATGTTATATTCATTTTATCATCTTTTCCCCTCCCCACCTTCCCCAGTTTTCCACATTCATTCTAACTCCCTCTATTTTCCTTCTGTCTATACACTTTTCCTTTAATCTTTCTATTTTCTTCTCTTTCACTTGTGTTACGGCCCTAAGTAGCCATTCTGATTGAGGTTTTCCTGGGTTTACTCAACAACTTAAGGCGTATGCCGGGATGGTCTCTAGTTTTGCCTCCCAGATATAAATGTAAAATATGCCCTCATTTTTTCTTTAAATTTGTTCACAATTGAGGCATTCGGGTATTCGAGAATTTCTGACATTTTACGAAAGTAAAATTATTGACTTACCACAGCTCTCTTGTAAATAAAAACATGGGGTCTCTTTATATCGTGTTAGTTTTAGAATCTAGAAAATTGACAATGAAAATACATTCACAATTTATGTTTCATTAGTTATGTGTAGCACACTTCCACTAATACGATCGTTGCAATTTTGTAAGTAACGTGAAATGTCAGTTATCACTATTTCCTGAGCCTCGCCAGTAATAAAGACATTATAATAATAATAATAATAATAATAATAATAATAATAATTATTATTATTATTATTATTATTATTATTATTATTATTATTATTTCCCCCGGTATTTACTGAATTAATTGTATTTCTTGTTTTTCATATTTTTTTCTTTTTACTTTATTTCTTGTGGTTAAAATGGAATGTCCAGATCGTTGCAGAAATTCGCAATTTTCGGAAATTACATGGGTTATGTATTAACTCGAAGTGCTTTCAATGCCATTCCTTGGCTAAACTAATTCGCAATACAAAGGCGATACTACGTACATCTATTTTTCGCCACGATGCCCCATTTTCGCCCTTCCGGACCATTAATTCTGTTTCAATTGTGGCCACTTTTCTTATATTTCGCGTCGCCAGTATAAAGCCTCCTCCGCCTACAATACTTTTCATTTTGGGCCCCCTCCCCTGATCAAAAAATTTGTTCTTCCAACATTTTTTCACAATATTAAATATAAATACTTTCTGTCAATAACTAATTAAATCATAACTTATAATACTTGTTTTCCCCTAACAATTAGGAACAATTAATGTGCGATTGACCAACTCTAACAAGTCAATTAATTGTATTTTTTAAAACATCTGAAAGACTTGAACCGACGAACAGGCACACAATAAATTTTTTAAAAAATAAAAAACAATTTGTTTCAGTTTAGAAACCTTGTTCATTGTTAACTGTAGGAGACATGGATTCGTGCCTGAACTAATGCGGATTCCCATCATTTAAGTGAGTTTCTTTAAATTTCCTTTTAAATCGTAAATTATTTATTAACATTGTGTTTGTTCAGCTTTGCTCTTTTCAACATTGTGGTACCCGGAGACCACCGAATGAAACTGAGGACTCAACAATAGATTGCAAGGAAATAGAATTCAAGGAAAAGTTAATGCTACATATTGCAGTAAATATATATGTTTATTTACTTTACCCGAACACACTTTATTCCGCATAAACAGTGACAAGGAGGAACCAGCGAGATTAAGCAGAGTAGAGCAAAGCAAAGCACCAAGAAATTCATTTCTGGGTTGATCGTATGGATTATGTCCCATACGGAAAACAAAACAAAACAGTAGGCGTAAAACTCGAACTCTTACGAGCTAACAACCTTCAAAACAATTCGCTAAGGCGTTCAAACATCTTTGCCAACGATGAGGAAGGCGCTGAACACCATCAGCTGTGTGTGATGGATCTTTGCGCGCCACGTCTCGTCGATGCGCTGTTAGGATGTTCTCCCTGTTTGAAACCGCTTCCCACGCAGCAGTCTTCGTTTTTGGAATGAGATCAGGTGATTGCGGAGGGGGTTCCGAGATCTCCCACCCCCACCGTCGCACAAGGTTCTGGACACAGGCTGCAGTGTGGCTTGTTGCATTATCATGGAGAATTGCATTGTTGAGAAGCCCTGGATGTTTTCTCCGCAGAGTGTGCAGCAGGAATGATCTGTAGTTCGGGGCAGTGACAGTTTGGCCCTCACGGAAATACCTTGATCCAACTCAAGGCTTTGCGTGGTTCTCTGAGGAGAGTTTTGTTTTACTCAGGAAGGGAGCTAACCTGTCCTGCAACCCTCCTCCTTTCTCCGGGCTTGGGACCGACAACGGCGGCTACTGAGGTACTCCATCCCCCCAGCGCCCACTGCAAGAGGATTTTTATTTATCAAGAGACTAAGGAAGAAATCCAAGAAAATTCAAACCTAAATATTGATGACAACAGGAATGACATAGTTGAAATTACACAGAATTATATGTACACACACACACACAGTCGACTCCGGTTATAGTGAACTCGGATATAGTGAACCCTCGATTATAGTCATTGGTCTCCTTTCACTTATATTACAAATACGCATAAGAAGATTCGGTTATAGTGAACCTGAACCTCGGCTATAGTGAACGAAGGAAGGAAGTCCTGGAAATTAATTGGATCTCGTATGTTATTAGGCGATCAAAAGGGCCTTCGGAAAGTGGGATTGTGTTCCAACAGTGCAAGAGTCATTGCAAGGAGACAAGGCTGCGTTACTATTCTTAGAAACAGAGGACCATGCAGAATCAAGAATGGAGAGAGGACGAACTCTGGAGAAGGATTTAATGAAAAATGTTCGAAGCACACAATTGAAAATAATTGATTTTTTAAGGACGAATAAATATATTGAAATTTTCAGTTCGTGCGGTTTATTTTGCTTATGTATTTGCTATATCTCTATATTAATAGAATCAATTATTATGGAGAAATTCCATTTAATTTTCGCATCGGATATAGTGAACCTCCGATATAGTGAACCAAACATGTTAGTCCCCAGAAGTTCACTATAACCGAAGTCGACTGTATATACGGCAATAAAAACCTTAAAAAATAGGAAAGCCCCGGGTCAAGATTAAATACATAACGAGATGTTGAAGTATGGAGGCGAGAGATTAAATGATCAGCTGAAAGTATTATTTAATAAAATATTAGAACTTGGAGATGTACCACGAGATTGGAAAATCTATTACGATATCGATCTTTAAAAAAGGAAAGAGAAATGACTCAAACAACTATACAGGTATAACCCTACTGAGTTACATATTAAAATTCCTGACGAAAATAATACTGGTAAAATTGCAACCATACTGCAAAATCAATGAGGAACAAGGATCCCGCCCAAACAGGTCAACCACAGACGCTATATTTGTAGTCCGTTAAATAGTCGAGAAAGCGATTGAATATAACAAGCCCGCTTTCCTGTGTTTCGTAGACCTCAAGAAGGCATTCGATCGACTAATGCTACGAGACGTGATAACAATTTTGAGGAACAAACTAATACCTAAAAAATTGACAGAAACCAATGAAGCTATATATACAGGCGGCAAAACTAAAGTAAAAGTAGGAGACCTAACTACAGATGGAATAGAATGTGCAGGTGGAATACTCCAGGGCGACTCCTTAAGTCCAGTAATCTTCAACTTGATTATGGATAAACTAATTGACAGAGTAAAAACAATGGAAGGCTACACGATGGATAATAACCAGATAAACATTGTTACGCAGATGACGCAGTGCTTATAGCAGACTAAAGATAATCTGCAGAGAATATTTTATAAATTCATAACGACAGGAAAATTATTTAATATGATAGTTTCAACAGAAAAGACCAAATCGATGGTAATATCCAAAGAGCCTGTAAGATGTAAGTTCCAGATTGATACAGCATGTTTCGTATCGAGTCCGTTTTTACACCAGTTAAAGCATGTGGCACCCACTTTGCACAAACCTTGCGCATCTTCAAGTCATTCCGTAAAATGACACAAAATAGTTGCCATGACTTCCAAAATGACCCTCGTGTATGATTCCTGTGTGTTTTGAAGATCGCTGAACACGAATATCGTGTTTGCCAACGCGAATTTTACATGTACGAGGAAATAAGTGTTTTAAGCAAAAATGTGTAAAAATCTCCACTTTTATTAAATATCTCAAAAACTCTCCGATTTGGATATAATGGCCCTCTAATAAAGAAGATACAATAACATACATTTAATGTCATCAAGATTTTTTTCACCAATTAATGATTTAGACATGAGAGCATTCCGAAATTTGGTGATAACAGCAAATAGTGTGAAAAAACGGCGATATCACTATATCACTATCCCAATTTAACCAAAAAACTATCCACTTTTCGTAAATGTTAAAAAGAAAAGTATATAATATTGTGGAAAAGAAAATAAATATTTTTGAAGCCAATGGACTTGCACTTTCTCCGACGCGTACTTTTGTTCGAAGACCCTGGTTTTCGTAGACATATGCTATACAAATGGCAGTAACAGGTCTTTTTATTACTGTCACTTTTTGGTGGAGACAACTGTTTGTTGTTTCTAATGATTGGCTTTATAGCATTCTAATAATGGCATTTCTCGGTCATGCCGCTAGATGTCACTTGATTTGCACCACTGCTTGATACGGTTACGATCATGCGTCATCTAGCGGCTCGACCGAGAAAAAGGAAAAATTAGTGCCATATTCCATCGTGAAGATAAGTCCCGTACTCGTTATGTTATAAAAACTGAAGTACAGTAAGTTACTTTCTCTAACACGATGTGTAGACAGAATTCGTTTTGGGGTCCTCGATACCGAAAATCGATTGGCGGTAAATTTGAAACCGATATTTTAAATTTTGGGGGTACTTTACATAAAGCCCCTACGAAGTCCCTGGAACATTAAAAAAAAGACACCATTTTTTTTATTAAATTTTATTGTCTGATAGCGTAAAGAATGCTTAAGAGAAGTGTATTATTTTTGTTGAAATCCCTGATTTTTCGAAAACTGCAACAGTTCAACTTTTTTCAACGTCTTCCTACAGCAAAAATATTGAAGATAGAAATTTTTTCCCTTAATGAAATCTGTTCCTTCAGTCAGATTTTGAAACAACATCATGTCAATTTTTTGAAAATTTGGGGTTTCGTGTAATTTTGAGTGCAGTATACACAATTTTTAATTTTTTTAAAAACATTTTTTTTCGAAAAGGTACCGTTTTTTTCCTTTAAATTTTCTTGTCATATGTATCAAATGACGGTAAGAAAATATGGTGCTAGTCCTATTTTTTGCCAGAGCAATTTTAAAACAAATTTTCTCAAAAACGGCTGCAAACGTTTTCTTTAAACTTTTTGTACGGTTGGTGCTAAATGCACAAAATAATGTGACATAGTCGCCATCTCAATGTACTCTTTTGATTTTTCAAAAACAACTGGATGCAAATGTAGCTTTTAACATCCCTCACAATGTTAATATTTAATTAAATTAGTAGCATGTCATGGGCATTTTTATACATTAGTATTTCATTTGTGAGTTAATGTGCTTTAAATAATTTTTTATGAGGTTTCTCAAAGACTCAAATGTTTTCTGTGAGAAAGAGCGAAAATTGTGCATTTTCAGAAACACTCAAAAAACATTTTCTCCAAAATGGCTCAAAATTATTTCTTGAAACTTTTGGTATGAATGGAGGTTTATGTTACACTTTGTTGAATTTGCGAGTATAAGTGTTTGAAATGATTTCTTATGAAGCTTGAGAACTCAAGTTTTCAAAGATTAGCCCAAAATTGTGCCTTTTCAAAATTGCTCAAACATATTTTCTTCAAAACAGCTCCAAATTATTGAATGAAAAGTTACATATAGGATCAGATTTTAATCTTCTAAAATATTCTTGAAATTATATTTTTATTCTATTTAGGGAATAAAAAATTGTGAAAATATGAAAAAATATATTTTAGGCTCAATAAGGCAACACCATAAAGCTAGCCTAGAATAAAGAGAATAGAAAATTAAGTAAAGCAGAAAAGTCTCTGCCATTCTGTAGTATCAGAAGTTGATACTGATCATTACCATTACTGTATGTTCCTGATGAGAAATCAGCTTTGGGCACAGGCACAGCTATTAGGAGGGAACCTCTCTTCCCCCAAAATGTGTTCAGGTAATGTGTCCAGTAATTTTATTTTTTATTAACATAAATGATATTTTGACTAGACTAAATGAACTCGTCAGTATGCTTTGAAATAATCATCATCATCATCATCACAATTATTTGATATCATATTCATCACATCACATTTATTGAGTCACATATACAATTACAATTGTGTATGACGAGTCAAATATGATGTATATGGAGGGAGTACAGTCCCATACATCTTCTTGAATGCAGCAAGTGAAATTACATTAATTGCCCAGAAGCAAAACAAGGGGCCATCTCAGCATTTGCTCAAAGGACCAGGGAATCTGGACAGAAAAACCTGATCAAGATGGGGTCATTGCCCTAGGAATTATACTACAATACTTATTGCAGATATATTAAGATATTACATAGTAGATAATTATTTTTTGTAGCAAAATAGTGAAACATTTAACATAATATAATTTAATTTAAAATAATTTAACATTGCAAGATTTGAACTGTTTCATTTTTTTAAATAACATTTATTTGGTATAGTGATTTTACTGCTACTACTTATAATAAAATTAATAATAGATAACATTACTTATAAAGTAATAATAATAATGATAATGATAATAATGATGATAAAGACGACGACGACGGCGACGACGACGACGACGACAATAGTAATGACCATCCTAATAGTAATATTAACAGTACATGATAACAATTTTGGTAACAACTACTTATGATTTAACAGTATTCCTTGTTTAAATCTTGAAATGGTGAGGAGGTGACAGCAGGTTATGCCTAGTTTTTTTTCTATTCCTACACCTAGTTCTACTGCAGCACCTGAAATTACATTGCACATATTAGTCACTGAGGTATTCCTGAACGCTATAGAAAAGTTTTTTCCCAAGGAAGTGTTTGAGTTTATTCTTGAAGTTGTGTAAGCCTGTTGTGTTTCTCAGATGTATTGGTAATTTGTTGAAGAATTGTATACCTGAAGAGAATGTACCCTTTTGGTATATTGTGTTTGTGCATAATGGTTGATGAAGGTTACATGCTTGCCTTGTGTTATAGCAATGTAAGCTTGAGTTAAATTTGTAAGATGTGTCATTGTATACTAGAATTTTCTTATTAAAACATGATAACTTCATAAATGAATACACGAGGCAGTGGAAGTCTGTTAAGATTCTGGAATTGAGGTCTGCAGGACTCTGTTCTTTTTGTATTTGTTATTGTTCAAATGATTCTCTTTTGTATTATGAATGTTTGCTTAGCCTCTGGTGCTTGGCTCCATATTATTATTCTATATTTGAAAATAGAGTACATGTTTGCAAAGTACACTGTTCGAGCTGTCTCAATGGTGCTGTTTCTCATTATTATTCTAAGAGCATAATTAAGTTTGCTCAATTTTGAATTAATATCTTCTAGGTGTGAGTTCCATTTCAGATTGGATTGTATAGTGATTCCGAGAAATTCTGTTTTCTGTGCTTGTGTGATGCTGTTTTTTTCTAATGTTAACCTTGGTGAGTATTGTGTTGAGTGAAAGTTGTGGAAGAGTATTGTGATTGTTTTGTCTCTGTTTAGGATTAGTTTGTTGTGGTGAATCCATTGTATTAGTTTGTCGATGGCTGAATTAGCTTCGTCTTGTAAAGTTGTGGTTGTTCTTTCTTTGAATATTATATTAGTGTCATCTGCAAAAAGTACGGTTTTGTTGTTTTCCATTATTGATGGCAAGTCATTTACAAATATAAGAAATAAAATCGGGCCTAGTGTGGATCCTTGCGGGACTCCATCTATCACATCTCTTGCCTCGGAGTGATGATTATTTATTTTGCTGTCTTTTTGGTAAGGTAAAACTATTTGTTTTCTGTCTGATAGATATGACTTTATTCACTTACAAGCAATTCCTCTGATTCCATAAGATTCTAATTTTTACAATAAAATTCTGTGATCTATCATGTCAAAGGCTTTTGAAAGGTCAAGAAAGAGACCAATAGGAATTTCTTTTTGCTCTAATGCCATGAGGATTTCATTTACAAAGGTGAATAAAGCAGTTTCAGTTGATCGATTTTCCCTGAATCTATGTTGTGAGTCAGTGATAATGTTACAGTGTATCAAGTAGCTTTTTAATCTTTCATAGAAGAGTTTTTCTAATATTTTTGAAAAACCTGACAAGAATGAAATTGGTCTATAATTCATTACATCTTGTTTGTTACCTTTTTTCTATATTGGTTTAATTACTGCAGTTTTAAATATGTTTGGGAAGGAGCCATGAGTTAGTGATTGGTTGTATAAATATGTTAATGGTTTGATGATACAGGTATATGGAGAAATATTTTTTATTTAGAAGTCTGGAATGTTGTCTATCCCAGCGGATTGTTTTGTCAATAATTTGAAGTATTTCCTTCTCTATTATTTCTGTCATGTACATGCTAGAAAGTGTGTTTTTAAAGAAAGGTGCTGGCTGTAGAGATATAATAGTTAATATCATGGTTCTGCCAATGTGAGCAGAAGTTTAGTTCCCTTCAAAGACGAAAAGCAAAGACTTTAAGAAACAAGCATGACAGAGAATTGATTGAGTAATATGATGATCTGCCACATACCCATATTTGCTGGTACTTCTCAACCTTGATGAGTTACAAGTCAGTAACTGCACCAAGCCTTTCTTTGGCCCAATTAGCAGAACAAAATTGGTAGTATATGATAAAGATTATGTTAATTCTTTATTGCTAATGTTAAAATAAGTGTGATTATTTGTTTTGTGTTGAATAGTTTTCTAAATTTTTTGTTAAAAATATATTATTGAGTTCATGACTAACTGCGATACAACCTGACCTTTTTTAATCTACCTTGTGTACTTTGTTAACTTCTGTAAATCAATAAAGAATTTAAGGCTTACAATAAACTTCTGTGAAGGTACCAGCATTTAAATTGCTTCTTTTGGAGTTATCCCCAAATTTTACATACTATATGTGCCCATGGCTTTGGGGACCAATAGTGGTGAACTCCATGAAGAAAATATTAGTCATATACATTGGTCACTTTCTTACAGAAACAAATTTGAAAATTGTATTAAATAAAATTTCACTTACTTCCTGGTAGTGACAGATTTAAAACAGACCCAAATAGCAAATGTTTTTGCTACTTAATAAGTAATATAAGCTTGCATTTTTGACACAATTTTGGGCTTGGGGGCCCGACAATACTTAAATCCATCCCCACCCACCCACAACCATATTAAAGGTTTTAGTTAGGGCTCTCGAGGCCTTTCAAGTTGGTCATCTGTGAACTACTTGATAGATTCAAAATAGAAGATGCAGGAAGGATATACATAAGCCGATCTAAAATATTTGCATCATCTGTTGAATTTTTTCAGAGATACAGCAAGCTTTCTTTCCTACTGACAAGTAAGAAAATGTTTTTACCTAAAGAGAACAATAATTTTTTCTGTTTTTAGGACTTTTGTGGCTGTACAGCAACTGTGAAATAATTAAAAAGAGCTGCAAGTCTTAATGGTTTTTCAATGATAGCCGTGTACATAGAAGACACCTTTCAACAAAAATTGGTGGTCCAGGAAGTAATACAAGGCATTCTATCAAATAAGATTGCCAGGAGAGGCACTCTCGAGAATGATAAAAAGTAAATCTCTAAAGTTTTTAATGCATACACTAAAAAGATATTTCCTTTCTTGTTTACTTATTTACCAAAGTTACTGTCTTACTTTTTTAAAATACCTTTTCAAATCATAAAATAACTATTATTCTATAATAAAATGAATATACATAATCATTCATAACAATTATATTGGCTTATATGTAATGGAAACATCTACTCTCATGGAAGTGTTTATTGATGTTTATAAATATAATTTACAAAAATAAATAAATAAATAAATATATAAAAACTTAGTTCTCCCTCATTCTAATTGCTTTTCATCTGGACACTTTTTCTTGAGCTCCAGAATTCTTATCGCCTTTTTTGTAGCATTCGCTGTTGAATTAAGAATAAAAGAAAAAATGAGTGCTCTTGGCAATATTAAAAAAAAATGTTTGCTTCTCTGTAATAGAAACTGCATCAGCAAACAAGACACATTTTAAATTGTTAGTAAGTACTGTTGATGAAATAACCAATTCTCCCTACTCCTTTCACACTTAGCATAATGAGAGCTCAAGAAAACCAGCAGATTATAAGTTGCCTTCTATTTATTTAGTAGTTAGAGCAGTTGAATTGATCGAGAATGCATTATTTAACATAATTTATGGTGAAAAACTGAATGATATTGTTTCTTTCAGGGATGTTTGTTTTAGGTTATTTTCTTGAAAATAAACTTGCAGACGATTGTGCTAAATCTTGTAGTTCTATTTCCACCCACCCACCCATTATTACACTTAACACCAACCTTTCAAAAAAATTAAAGAACATTAGTATGTAACAATAAAGAAATAATCCTGTATCTTAATAATCGTACAACCTCAGCAAGAATGAAAATTAAAAGCAATGTCCTCAGCGTCCTTCCAAAGTAAAATTATCTAATATTGAGTTACAAGTTATGGAGATTAGTATGACAATACATAACTATAGCAACATGTACAAAATATTTAAAAATTGAATACGAATTTTTTAACTATGAGGAATACTGTTACATTAAAAGTTCTATACTTTACATTTCCTTTAACTGTAAATTTAAAATGAGGAAAATATAATTTTTGATAATAAAAGTCATTATTAATAACTATAAAGGAAAACAATTCTGCCTAAGTCAAAAACAAAGATCATTATACAATTATCTTGAAGAACATTAGAAAATATTTGGGTGCATTTTTAATATCAGTTATGAAAACTTTTGAAATAATTGTTTAAGGAATCCAAATTTAAGTTGTATTTCTTTGTTTAAATGGGAGTAAATCTACTGAGGAAGGAAATTCTGGTGCAAAACTAAAGCTTCATGAAGGAGGAACTGATGAGAGAATTCTCCTACACATTTAAATCTGAGAAGACCGAATCATAAATTTGTGTGTTCATGGCAATACAATATGTTACACTAAATATATTTAATTATAGAAGTGTCAGTTAATGCCATGAGTATAAAAAGAACATCTATCCTCAAAAGCTTATTTTGATTTATAAAAAAAAAGAAATGTACTAGAAAATGTTGATGGAATCTAAATATCTACTCACTTGAAAACAAATAATTTTTGAGAGTCTGTAGTTGAAAAAAGGCAAAAGGCAAACTTAAATTTCAGTAGTCTTATTTAATTCTAGTAACAGATGCATTCTTAGGATTCTTAAGCACTTCCTTTTATTCATTTGTTTGTTCTTTGTTCATTCCTTCACACATTCGTATTTCACCCTACTTTATTTTTTTCTCTCATCCCTGAAACAGTAGTAACTCAAACCTTGTACAGTTAGTGCCTGTCTTGTAGTACTACATTTATTGTTATTTCTTCTGATATATTTCCATCTGTATTTTGTATTTTGATTTTGAATCTTTGTTTAAACCCTTTATTGTATTTATTAGGCTTTCTATTTTGTCGTCTTTGAGGATTTTCCATAGGTATCTTTTGACAACCCAGTCATATGCCTTCTCAGAGTCTATAAACAAAATGTAAGTTGGTAGATTTGATATTTGATTTGCTTTATTTGGTCAAAAAACAGTAAAAACTGTATGACATATGGGGGAAATTATCTGTGCATGTTTTCTAAAGTACCAAAATCCCATCCCAACATTTTAACGATAAATATTTGAAAGACGAATGAAAGTTATAATAATAATAATAATAATAATAATAATAATAATAATAATAATAATAATAATAATAATAACAACAACAATAACAACAATAATCATTATAATTAATAATAATAATTGAAAAGAACAAAATTAGTAACATTGGAAAAACTAGATTCTGTTCACTTCTTTTTATTATCTAGTGTAAACATTGCATTAATGGTTCTTCTCCATTGTCTGAAGCCACTTTGTTCCTCTTCTATTAATCTATTTTTTAGGATACTTGCATAGATTTTGTACACTGCCAGTTGCATTGTAATTCCTCAGTAGTTCTCGCAGTTGTTTTTTGGTCGCTTTTGTGGATGTTCATTACTAATCGTGTTTTCCATTCTGATGGTATTGTTAGATTCCTCCATAAATCATTCATTATTTCCAGTAATTTTGCTTCTAATTTCCTCCCTCCATATTTCAATTCGTTACATTTTGATATTATCTAGGCCTGGGCGTTTTCTGTTTCTTACTATTTTTAATATTTTTTTTATTTCCTCCATTCCAATGTGTGTTGGTGTGGTATTCTGGATGTCCTTTCTGTATGGTTCAGTATATATTCTTGAGTTCATTTCTTGTTCTTCATCCTCTTCTTGTTCACACCATAATTTCTTGCAGTTCTTTATCCATACACTTTGTGGGATATTAGTCTCTTGTGTCTCTTTTTTCGATTTTTAGCTTCTTGAGAATTTTGAAGCCCATTCTTTGTTGACCTGTTATATCTATTATCTTGGTGAATTTTCCCAGTCTGCTCTTCTGGTTGATCTTGTTATTCTCCTTACTTGTGCCCTTAGTCTCATATATTCAAAATAACTTTCAGTGTTTTGTGTGTAGGTATATTCTATATGCTTTTTTTCTTCTCTAGTATTAATTTTTCCATTTCTTTGTTCCTGGAGTGCCATCATTTTTTGTTCTTTTTTGTTTATAACCCTCGCTTCTTCCCCTGCTAATTTTAAAATGTTTCAAGTTTCCCGATTTTGCCATTTAGGTTTACACTTTCGTCTTTTTGTTGTAGGTTTATAATTTTACTTTTCTATTCTTTCCTGATATAGTGTCTTAGATTGTTCTTCCAAGTGTTTTTTTGACCTGTTTTTTTGGAATTTTTTTTCTTCTTTCTCTTGTTTGGATTTTTATGTTGGATAACTAGCTTGCTTTCTAATAGGTGATGATCACTATTGATTTGACATCCTCTGTATACTCTTGTACAATGAGATAGAAATTCAAGCTCGTTGCTCTTATACCTTTCATTCTGTTTGATGATCATATAGTTGATAATTGATTTGCTCCCTTTTCCTTCCCATATGTATTTGTGGCTGTTCTTATGTTTGATGTTATGTGATGTTTTACGTGTTGGTTATTATCAGGTCTTTCTAAATACATAATAGGCTTTTTTCCTTTCTTGTTTATTTTCACTTCGCCTTCCACACTTGTGTATGGTTTTATTTCTGCATTTCGCTCTCTATAATCTTCCTAGTTACCATAATATCCACTTACTCAAAATTAACCTGATAAGATTTTTATCTTGAATGTCATGCCAGAAGCAGCTTAAAAAGACCTTATTGTCTCTCTGAGCCTGTTTACTAAGTCTAGAATTTCCATATGCTTGAATTGTGAACCACAAAATTTTTTGGGGGCATTCTAGGCCATCTTCTATAAAATAAGTTTTTCTCTGAGACCTGATTAAAATAATGTCACAAACATTGCAAATAGCACGGGAAAAACGTGGCAGTATAGCTTGTCACTTTACTTTTCTAGGAACATCTTTAATATAGGTCCTTTCCATGTAGCTGAGTTTGAGTTCCACTTTGTCACTAAGGTTTTCAACCAAATACTTAAAAATTTTGACCACATTATTAAGATAGACGAAGGGCAACTGCTTGAGCTGCAGAACCTCAAGTTCATGGTCAAATTTTCCTCCTTGTTCTGTGCTTCTTTTAGGCCTTTGTTTACTTCTCTTTCCCATATTGATTGGGTGAAATGGAAAATATCTGGAGGAAAAAATGTTCTCATTGCGTTTATGTCAGCCAATTCAAAGTCACCAAGTGTCACTGTATACACTGCACTTCATAACCCTAATAGATGTTTCAGTTCATAGACATTTTTGATGGTACCCACACATTTTACATACTGACGCTTTAATAGAAAACATTTTTATATGACTTTTTAATGTTAGGCTTAAATGCAATGAAACATTTTTATTGCAGACTGATTCAGTTTTAGGATAACCACCGAATCATACTGATTCACAGTCTTACTAGGCCAATAACTATAAAAAAAATAAGTTCTCTCTTTTGTTCATTTTAAAGGTTTACCTGCCATTTTTTGATTTGTAATTATTAAAAGGAACACACATTATTTTGACAGCATTGTATAGTATTAGTTTTTTCAGTCTTCACAGTCACAACTCATTTTTAGGAACAAATTACCGTCATTTCCAATGGATTTTTAAAGGTCTTATTCCTGGTAAAATTTATACAGCACTTCAAGAAAATATTACAATAAAAGCAAGGTTTAGCTCCCACTCAATAATTTGTCAGCTCTTTGCTTTTGTCATGAACAAGGCAAAATTAACAATATTTGATTAACAAATAATTCTTGTCGACATTTTTTCAGACTTGCATATCCTTTTACAAATCACGGAGTTTTCAGTGGTTTTTCATGGTTTTCAATTTCCTGTTCTTTTATTGTTTTTAAAAAACATTAAACCATAAAATGTGATGCAATACACATAAATAAATTGCAAAAATTAAAATTTCAATAATTGCAAGCAAGAACAAGAACTCTCTCCAAAAATAAATATTGTAATTTTAAAAAGGAAACAATATTAACATTCATATATAATTTTAAACACAAATTATTAATTCTTCTAGATTAAAAATCTTCAAGCACACATGACATCGGAATTTTAAGGATAGAATAACAGGAAAATCAACAAAAAAACAGCAGCTACAAAGCAGAAACAAACAATATTTATTATTCTGAAGAACTTTTGACATTAAAATATTCTTCAGTTTAAACAATTTCAACAACAGGTATGAAAGGACTTGATAAATAGAGATCATGAATAAAGAAGCACCCTAAAAAACGCAATATACAATAGAATTTTGAAACAATGCTATTCAATAATTAACACAAACTTACTGCTTCAAATATCAAATTTAGGTACATTAAAATCATTTAGTAAAATTTCCACAGGAATATCAACTGACATTTTAAAATTAATGACTTAATGGAAACCAAAATTAGTACAGATATAAAGAAGTAATACTTTAAAGCATTTAAAATAAAATGTAAATACAAAATCTAATACAAAATGCAATGAATTGTTCGTAAGTCACAAGGGCACTAGAACTGTGGAAGTGCCCCAAATTATCTACTGGCCAGGGCCTGACAGCGACTTATCCATAAATTTCTTCTTGGCAAAGCAAAGCCACCATTTGGAAGGTGTTCCATCAGCATTACTAAAAACTTTCTCACACACACGTAATCCAGTCTCCTGACGTAGTTGCTGAATGTATTGACGCATCAGATCTGTAGGAAGCAAATATAGATTAATATTAATCAATCCTAGGCAGTGTTTTATATTAAAAATAAAAACATTAAATAACTCAAAGAATGTATTCAGGGATTAGATTCTTTTCCACATAATAATAAATAATAGTAATCCAATAGTTATCATTCAATAAGCTTTAGATCTGTTGGCTTGCTCCTTTTATTTAGCTAATATTCCCTGAGTCTCTTTTGTGGTGTTCCTGACCTTCCCAATTTTTTCTTTGTCTACCTGGTTCTCTTCTTCCTCTTGGCTTGACTTTTAGTGTCTTCCTTGAGAAACATTTCATCTTCATTCTTTTTGTGTGTTCTTGTCATTTCTTATAGTGTTTCTAAATTTCTGAACCAAAATTTGTTCCAGTATTTTTTTTCCCCCAAAATCTCTTCACATTTATCTTGCCTCTCCTTGGTATTTTTAGAATTGACCAATACATCTCATTTGGGCAGCTTTGATTCTTTTTTTGTCAGTTTTGATATCCATATTTCATTATTATAAGGTGGGTTTTGCAACAACATATTCATTCTGTGAAAAATGTCTCTTGCATTCATTTATTTTGCTGTATTTTGTTGGTGCTCATTCAAAATCTTCCTCTATTAGTGATTTCTTGTTTTCCAAGTATGTCATGCAACTTGTTCTATTAATCTCAAAAACCGACTATGTGATATTTTCATTGTATATTCCTTTATTCTATTTATAAATTTCTCTTTGTAAATCATCTTCAGATGCTGTTAGTTTACTTCATCTGCTTATTGTATTGTCTTTGTTTCTACTACATCTAATAGCGACACCTATTTTTCATTCCATGTTGTTCATGCATAAATTAAATAGTAGTGGGGGTAGTGCACATCCTTGTCTTAGTCCTACATCTGTTGTGATTTCTTCTGCAATGTTTCCATTCAAATTTTGCATTTCAATTCTTAAACCGCTTTTATTTCCTCTCTTAGTTGTCTCCCATTTCCTCTTCATTGAGCATTTTCCATAGCAGTTTTCTATGCTCCTCTTCTATTAGGATTTCACTAAATTCTATTAAATTTACTTTTTTTGGATACTTGTGTAGATTGTATGCTGCAATTTGATTTCTCTGTAATTCCTGCAGTTTTGTGGTCTTATTTTGTTGATGTTCATTCCAATTCTGCTGGATTTTTCAGTTCCATCTGCAGTTCATTCATTGTTTCCACTAATTCTTCCTATAATTTTTTTCCTCCATATTTCAACAATTCCATGTCAATATTATCCAAACCTGTGCATTACATCTTTATAGTTTTAAAATGCTCTTTAGCTCATCCGCTTTTATTGGGCTCTCAAAATGAAACTTTTGACAAATAAATGTGTGTTTACCTACAAAATTTATTTTAACACTAGATAATCAATATAAAGTTGTCTTAAAAGACACGAAAAATTAAAAGCTTATTTAGTTATAAAAATATAGTTTGTTATAAGAACATAGTTTGAAGAGAATATAAAAATAAGTAATGTACCACATGCATGAAGGTATCAAAACTACATAATCCAACCATTTGCTAAAGTAATATTATTTCTGTCACTTAAGCATGAATAAAAGGGGTTCATCCAGGGACAGGATGTAGATATTCTTTACATGTTGGGGGACACAGTGCATTGAACCCATCTTGATAGCAACTTGCAAACAAATAATGCCGTTCTGCACCATGCTACTACCAACTTAGGGAAACTAACATATATTGGTATTCAGTGAAAAGAACCTTGTAATATCTTCTCTAACCTGAAGCAATGAAGAAATATGTTACCGGGCATTTACAAAACTGTTAAAAATTTATACAAACTCTTTATTTAGAAAACTCACAAGCCTCACAACGCAATATTACAATGTTCTACCAGAAACAGGAGTGGATCTCCTTTTGCAATCTTTTCGCCACAAAAATTCCACTAGATAGCTGTCCAAATCATTCTGGCATAAACCTCTATGAGAGAGACTATGATATAAGGGACTTTCAATAGTGTTGGGGGCATAGGTAGACTGTCAGTAGTGTTTTCTGGCTCCAAATCCCTTTTCTCTGTTCCCAGTAGCAGTTAATAATGCCCCACAAACCGGACATACCATTTGAGCAGGAACGAGTCCATGTTCATGACACCTCCATATACTGGCTGCCTCATTCCCCACAATATTTGACAAAGTCATTCAGTTCATACTGGAAGGACAAACTACACTGAATGCTACTAATATCTATATAGATTACATAGGTTGGCTAAACGAACCGTGAATATGTACATTTGTTGTGATGGCAAACCTATAGTGACATATGAAGAACAAATTATGTTATCCCCCAACATGTAAAGAACAGCCCAGGATGTACCCCACCCCTACATTGACCTTTTAACAAAAAAGAATATTTTACATTTTTCTTACCACCATCTGTAGGATTTGCAGGTTTTGCATACACAGAGTTGAGAGGAAAGCCTGGATCACCAGGTATATCAAATTTTGAAATAGCTAAAGTGTACATTTCTTGCATGCCTTGATTTTTATTGCTACATTTTTGGAGTCGTTTAAGACATTCCGTTATATACAGAGTGATATAAATTAACACTCTGTCTGCTTCACTCTGTAACATGCACAATACACAAGAAACTGGTTTATCATAAACAGCACAGGATCATTGAAAAATTTGAGTAGTCTCCTAATTGTTAACAATTTGTTTACTTCAAAAGATTTGTATTAATGCTCAAGACTCCAAATTAAATACCTTTATTTCGTACGTTCTGAAAAAAACGTTGGCTTTGAAGTAGTATAGGGCCTCATCAATGATGTCCCAATCTTTGGTAAAATGAGCCACTGGGCCTCGGAATTGTGTTCGGAATGGCAAGATCGCCATATTTCCTACAGCTTGATTGTATTCAAGAAAACTGGAATGATAAGCCTGAAAATGAGAAGGTTGACATTAGTGAAGTAACCATAACCTCTATTTGTTCGTATCGTATTCGATTTAACCCGTCATTTAAAATAACAAAAAACCAACGTACCGGCATGTTGGAAATGTTAACGTATTCAGCCGAAAATAAACTAGTTTACAAACAATGAATATAACCAGAGAAATCAAGTTCTTTTAGATCGGTCACATCACACCCATACCACACCCACTAACCATCCGACAATGTGATAACTACCCACTTCCGATCGTGGCTTGTGTCACCGGTTTAGTTCTGCGAGTTGTCCGTAACGTTTAGGGCGTGAACATGAAGACTAAGAAGTTTTACAGACTTCGTGGGTGAGAAATAAAGAAGGGAAAGAGAAGTGGTTGAAATGAGAACGATCGTTTTTATTTATCGTCCAAAAAACTAAAATTAATGTACATGACGTATGGGCACGTATGCGAGTGAAATATGATCTGCTCAGGTTCATTGCAACGAATCGACTCCGACATTGCGAGATCGGTGAACGAAAGCCAAGAACGAGTGACGAAAAATAGGGCATTCTTTTTCGTAGTTCAAAAGAGAATGGCGCGCATTTTAATTCATGATTCACTAATCAAAATTGACAGGCGAATTCAAGTTGTTTTTTTTCTTATCTCAAATATTCTTTTGCGAATTTTGTGCCTTCAATATATGGAGACAGTCTGAATGAAACAAACAAGTGTTTTCAGTCAGGAATGAAATAATGACCATGGAGCTATTGATAGATTCATGCAAGCACGGACGTGACGACAATGCGCGAGCACTATGCACACAAAATTAAGCTAGGATCAAATGGGTTAAAAAAGTATTTTAGAGGAAATGCTATGGATAGGCTCAATGCTATTTTATGGTAACTGCGTAAGCCAGTATATACTCTCTGGCGTACGCCGAAGGCCGGAAGACTCTTCTTCTTTAACGCAACGAAGGAAAGATTTTGATCACTTTCGCGAGAACAAAAACAAAATCGATTTTTCGATATCAAGAACTCTAAAAACATGGAACAACGCGTGTTGGAGGAAGTAATTTACTATAAACAAAATTTATTTACTTTTTCGTTACCAGGGCCCTACAATAAATTTTCTGCCTAAAATTCGCCGTTTTCCGGCGCCCGATTACATAACTTTCTCTTCTTACGAAGTAGGTGTGAAAAAGTTTAAAAAAATCTGCAGTTCGTTTACCGATTCAAATAAGTTTTTTATAACTGGAGCAAAAATGTCTAGTTTTCAAACGTTGCTAACTTCGTTTTTTAAAACTTTCATTCATCTTTCAATTATTTGCAGTTAAAATTTGGGGAGAGATTCTGGATCTCAAGAAAACGTGCGCAGGTGGTACTTCTCCATGCGTCACACAGAATTTTTAGTGTTCTTTGACTAAATAAATCAAATATAAATATATATAAATAATATCATAATAAATAATATCATATATAAATAAATCAAATCAAAACACCAATCGTAGCGCTTGAGGAGCAAATACTACTAACTCTTTTAAAGCTAATACATCAGCACAAATCCCAAAATTCAAAACTGCGTTATATTAAGTGAGAAACATTATCGCTCAATGATGGGAAGGAATTCTGGGAATTTCAAACTGACATGTCGCAACGACGCCACTATCGTATAGCGACTTACTATTGTATCTCGTGAAATACTCACTTCAGCAAAAGAAGCGCGGGAAATTTTCAATTTCGAAGTAAAAACCGTTATTAACGTTAAGATTATATTACGCAAAGCTAGACATATCTTAAAAAAATGTACACAATCTTATTTAAATATCTAATTTTGAAGAAAAGATTTTATTAAGTAAATAATATCCATCAATTTTTGCAAACCTTTTCTTATTGCTGTTTTTTCTTTTTGCATTTTTGAAAATATAGGAGGTCGCCCAAAACTAGGATCTGTGCCATTTTTTGCGTTCTTGTTATAACCGAGGAAAATTTTTTTAAAAAATGGAGCCATTTTTTAGAACAATAATTGTTTAAAAATTGCTTATGTGTAAAGCGCAATGACGCGTAAACTTCGACAAAAAAAAACAAAAAATTGGACTGGATCTTATTTAAAGAGCAGTTTTTGTCGAACAGATTTTCTTAAAAAAACGGTATCTATCTTCAACATTGTTGATATAAGACGCCGAAAAAGTTTGAACGTTTGCAATTTTAGAAAATTCAATTCAAGGACCTGTGACATTTTTGAAGCGTTTAGCAACATTTTAATCTATTTTATATAAATTTTTGAAAATATCCACGTAAAATACCCTTAAATATCAAAATATCCGCTTGAAATACGCAGAGCCTCGAGTTGAGCCAGATCGACCGGGAAATACTAATTTTGGAGAAATTAAAAAGAATTTGAAGAATCTCTTGGCGCATAGCAAAGTTGCTAGCATTTCCTCACTGAGGTCCGGGTTCGATTCCCGTTGAACGTCATGTGAAATTTGTTCTAACAAAACGAGTTCGGCTGCTTCACAAGGGCTAGTCCAACCCTTATGAAGTGTCCTAATCCCTGCCCCTATCCTTGTTCCTTCCCAATTCTGACGCAGGAGCGCGTAGTTGGAGGCGCGTGCGCGGAGTTGCAACCTGGTGGTCCTCTTGACAACTGACTGCCACGTGACGTGACGTAAGACAAATAAAGTGGATAATGGAGGATTACTCCAAAAATGCGCACAAAGATAATGGAGGATTACTCCCCAGCGCAAAAAGCGCTGAACGCCCTCGAAGGGGCTTGGAGATGCGTTGCGTCAACTTGGATGCAACAATTTTTTTTAAAAATCGTCTGACCTGTTTTGTAAGCTAAAGTAAGTTCACTAAAATAAGCACACCTGCTTTGTGTGCTTATTTTCTTCCTCCACCCACAGTGAGCGAAGCGGAGATCATCACTGATCACCTCAGTTCATACTCTTCTCCCAGTCCTTGCGAACTTGCCATTGACAGTACGAATGAATTTTTATGACTATTACCAACAAAAATCAGATACCAATGTAATTTTACCCCAATACTCACTGTGTTTATAACGAAAAATATGCTCGCGGATGTGAACACTGAAAATTATCGCTCCTGGAGAATTTTCAATTCTTTGTTCCACCAATTAATTGAGGCGAACAAACGATTGATTGGTTTTCTTGCTGTAATCGCGAGAATTCAAAATCGCTGCCGAAATTTTTAAAAATTTTATGAACGATGAAAATAATGTAAAATGCACGTTTGGATTGGACAAAGCTGCCAAAAGAGATCTCGGGAGACATTTTTGAGATAGTGCCGTCAGCCCTACATTGGGCTCACTTATTTTCGAAAACTTTCACCAGCTGAATAAGCTCAGAGTCAGCGTGACCGTTGCCCCTGCAGCGAGTCTGAAGGGGAGGTCTTGGGATTTGAGTTCTGTCGAAGGCGGGTTTTCGACATTAGCTTTTAAGCCAGCGGCCCGTACATCACGCGTGATCTTTTCCTTATCATTAGGGAGAGGACTTTTACGCTCTAAAAATCTTGAAATATACATTTATGATCTAAAAATTCTAAAATATGCACTTTAATATGCAATTAAAAATAACAATATTTAATTTCCAATACAAACATTTCTTGATCAAATTCAGGAAAAGCATGCTTTGAATGAAAATAAATATTTTTCTGCAAACATTATATAATCTACCCTACATAGCGAGAGAAATAATTGCACCATTGTGAAGAACATTGCACGTCTTGTGTTTCTTCTGACTTTTTAAAAAAATATGTTGTCAGGAAATATCCTACATTTGCGCAAGTATTTTATCGTCTATAGAAAATAAAAATAAAATGTAAACGGTGACAAGCTCTTTCGAATCAATGAACCTTCACAAATTAATAGATACTATAAAAATATGAAACGTTTTGTAGATAAGTCTCTATTTTAACTGAATATGCAAAATATACGCATATAATTACAGGAATACGCCCAAGAGTCTCTATAGTATTTGATATACACCAACAGGAAAAGTCGGCTAAATGTGCACAAGCATGCGCTGACATTAATCTATATTGCATTATATTCTAATCCAATGTCAAGAAATTTCACTTAGCTATGCACTGTAGCAACGAACAAAAATATGTAAAATCGTAGAAATCCGCCCCCACTTATCACTGTCCCTTCCTCTCACATTACAACACACATACACAATGAAAAACGCACTCTTATATGCACTACTCTATCATACTTGCCGAGAGACCAGCCGCGAGCTTAGAGCTTGTCAGGCGGTGCTTCTCTGGGGGAAATACCTGAGGAGGGAAATCCCCCGCAAGCCGACGTGTGCGATCGTAGATCGCCGGCGGATCTCACCATCCAGCGGAGTGAAAAACAGTCATCTCCACGACTACCCTAGGGAAACTAGTCACTATAGCAGTTGTGTCGGAAAGCAATCAATCAATCGAAAATTTCCCAATATCGAGAAACTTCCTAAAAGATCATTTAAAGGTTTTGGTCCACAAATGCTAAATTTCAACCAGTAATTTAAATATTAACTAAGCTGTTTCGCGTATTTAATTTAATAATAATTTTGACGTGGTTCTATATCAACGTCCATCTGTTCATTGTTCATCAGTTCATCCATATGACAACTAATAGAGCTAAAACAGCGCGTACTTTCCTCCCCGTATTTCCATGCAAAATTACGCGAAAAGTACTTGAATTTTCAAAGAATTGTACACATTGTTTCAAAATCTATTTTTAAACGACAGATTTTATTGCGGAAAAAATCTCTATTTTTAATATTTTAGTTGTAAGAAGATTCCGAAAAAAATCTGGACCATTCTCTTGAAAGCAGGAGCGTTTATTCTATGGAAGCAAGGGAAGCATTGCTTCCCCTATCATTTCCAAGGATATTTTACATTTTAATATCACCTGTGTTGTAATTTACAATCATTTACTTGTAATCAAAGTCAAAACAGTTTGAATTGGACGCGTCCAATCTTATCTTTCCAAAATGAACAGCGTGACTCACTGCGCGCGTGTGGTGGGCTCCGCATGTGCTTATGGTTCCGTGTTTAAATTACCCATTTGTCGTCTTATCCATGTGAATAATTAACTAGTGGTGCAACAGAATGGCACAGACCTTATCGTAGTAAAGTTTTCAAAATTCCTTGCTGTGGACTGGCTTTTTGGTCTTGCTCCATCTTCTGGACAGCTGCCACCTATCGCCACCTAAACTACATTCTTAAAAAAAAATTGTCAACCTTTCGATTTCCTAATTGTACAACCAAAATATTACTTTAAGAATATTGAAGAAGAGTAAAATCTCGTCCTAAATAGATATTTTCATTGAAAAATTTGAAGTCGTTTTTAAGAAAATGGCATTTAAGCGTTACCGTAAATGCGAAATTTGAAGCCTTTTTCTCAGGAATCTCTTGAGTTTTCGAAAAACTTCGTTTGAAGTCATTTAATGCACTTGTATTCACAAATGCAATAATGTATACAAATTAATGGAAATATGCATATTAATAGCATGACATATTTAAAAAATATATTCGTGTATTTTTTGAAAAAAATAAAGAGTACACCAAAATTAACTTTACGTCATATTAAGCAGTGCGATTAGCAATATATTCTGGAAAGGTATGAAGAAAAACGTTGGAGCCATTTTTGAGAAAAAGGCAATTGAGCGTTTCTGAAAATGCGGAATTTTGAACTAGTTTTTATATAAAATGTTGAGTTTTGGAGAAACTTTATATGACGTCATTTAAAGTACATGTGTTCGTAAATTGAATAATGTGAACAAATTGTATCTAACGTAAATATTACCGACATGAGAGTTAAGTCAAAAAAGTTACATTTTTGTAATTTTTGAAAAAATAAAACCATAGAGCAATATGGCGTTTATGTCATCTTGTAAGGTATATTTAGCACTATTAAATCCAAAAGTTTAAAGAAAAAATTTGGAGCCGTTTTTAAGAAAATCTTGTTTTTGTAATTTAAAAAAATTGATACATGACCTTATTGAAAAAAACTAATTTTGGACAACAAATTTCATTTGAAAGAAAAATCTATCTTCAATTTTGTACTTGTAGAAAGAAGTTGAAAATTCAAACTTTTGTAATTATCAAAAATTCAGAGTTAACAGTGAAAAATGAGACCTATGCGAACTTTATTAGTGTATTTTACTCTAAGCTTACAAGAAATTTAAAGAAAAAAATTGGAGTCGTTTTTTGAGAATTTTTTAAAATGACCTAGAGGCTTCATGTAAAGTAATCCCAAATTTTAAAGAATGTTTTTCAAATTTTCAAAGCTTCAACTAGATCTACATTGCCAGGCGTTTCTTCATTTTGGAAAAATTTCTACGCGTTTAGGCGCTAATAGTGTTCACAAACGGACGGACGTTTTGAAGGAAAAACAAAACAAAAAACAAAACTTTTTCGGTATCAGGGGACCCCAAAACATGTTTTTCCGTTGAAATCTTGAAATCGATTTTCCGCAGCATTACACAAGTTTCTCTATACTACGTACATTACTCCGTATACGTACGGATACGAGAAAGTAAAAATCTTCCATCCAAAATGTAATTGCTTCTCAAGAAAAAAATTTCACCACACACCACTGCTTGAAAGTCCTTCACACTATCCAACAACAAAATTTAATGAAAAACTATGGAGCCATATTTTGAAACTTTTGGAAATATCCCAGGGGTTTCATGTAAAGTACCCCCAAAATTAAAATACCGGTTTCAAATTCAAGGAATCGTGACATCAGTCAGATCGATTGAGGAATATCAATTTTGGAGAAAATCGGCCGAACAGTTTTGCCGCTAGCGTTGTTTACTCTTATTACTGCTGATCAAATGTTTTATTTGCTTTTACTTCTTCGTGTACATACGTATATAGTAAGGAGTAATATATGTAGTACAGAGAAATGAGGAAAATCGATTTCCAGATTTCAACATACCTTTTTGGCGCCTCCTGATACCGAAAAAGTTTGTTGCTTTTTTTCCCTCAACGTCCGTCCGTCTCTCCATCCGTCATGTTGAGTAACATTATCGCCTCATTATTAGTAGAATTTTTTTTTCCAAAATTAATATCCCCCGATCGATCTGGCCCGACTCGAAACACTGCGACTTCTAAAAAAAATTCTTTAAAAGTTGGAGGTACATTACACGAAGACACTGGGACATTTTTATTATTTTTTTAATTTCTTATAAAAATACAATGAAATACAGTTTTAAAGATGGCATATTCTCGAATTTCTCAATTAACTCAATTTTCGAAATTAACAAAAGTTTAATTTTTTGATGTCTTTCTACAATTCCAATATTGATGAAATTTGTTTTCCTTCAGATGAAATTTGCTCTCCACAATTAGTTCGCTGTTCTGCTTTTTGAACTCGACATAAACACCATTTTCATGTATTCTTTTGATACGTACTTCCTGTTCAACCGCCCGTCTGGCAGAGAGAGACCGTCTGTCCCTCTTTCAGACTTTCCTGTCCCTTTTTTGTCTTTCCGTCCGTACGTAGTCAATTCTAGGGCCTAAACCGACCAGACGATTTTCTCCAAAATGGATAGCCTCCGAGCCATCTGAACGAATTCAAGGTCCTGCGAGTTTGAAACTGATGTTCTGGTTTTTGGGGGTTCTTTACATGAAACATTAACGTTTTCAAAATTGTCTCAAATATTATTCCATCTTTTATTGAACTTTGTTCTCGGGTAGCGTCAATGACGCTTAAAAGAATGGTCCGGGTATCATTTTCGAACATTGCGTAAGTCGCTTAATCGAAAAATCCTTGTTTTTCCAAAATTGGAAAAGTTCAACATTTTTTAAGCTATTCCTACAACCACAATATTGATAGTTTTCCCCTTTTTTCTTAAGAAAAGCTGTTGTTCGAAGACATCTTGAAACGCGGTCACGCACAATTTTTCGAAAATAGATACAATTAAGAATATAGAAGTTTTTGTCTTAAATGAAATGTTCTGAAAAATTAATAATTGAAATAGGTCATGTACAATTTTTTCAAAAAAGCGAGTAATTTTTGCATAATTTCGGGTCGAAATTAAGGCAAATTATTAAATACATTTTCAAAAAAAAGATTCAAATTCACAATTTCATTTTTTCTTCGATGTAGCAAAGACCTGTAAAGAAAATGATGCTTGTTCCATTTTCGGCAAACTCTCGGAATTTTCAATAATTGCAAAAGCACCATTCTAATTTTGCAGATTTTTAAATGTAGGAGTAATTTAGTGCAATTTTGGACATTATCGAAATTTCAAATTCGAATTTCCCGAACTTTCTTTCAGGAGTTATCACGTTTCAATATAATTATTAGAATGCTGTGGCATGGCAGTTTGAAATTCTCGGAATAACTCCTCGTTGTTGAGCGGTGGTTCTGGGTGTATGAAACAAAGTTTTGAATTGTAGAATTTGTGTTAATGCATTACCTTTAAATAAATTAATTTCTTGCGCCTAGTGTGCTACGATCGACAATGAGATTTGCATGTGGTGGCTAAGATGTGTTAGTATAAACAGAAATTGGAGTATTTTAATTTAACGAAACCGTTTCTGATGCGAGAAAGTACGTGCTATTATAGTTCTAATTTTAACAAGGTGGCAAGAGCCTAGCAAAGCATCTTGACTTTCACTGGGTTTTTTTTTTTTTCCTTTTTTTTTCCTTTTTTTTCCAGCGATTGGAGTTCCACTCACCTACAGACGTCGCTGGAAATCACTCTTTAGTTATTGAGAAACTCCTCAGAAACTGAATCACCAATTTCAAATTAAAGAATGGTCTACATCAGAATCAACCGAAACGGATCAGTTTGACGATTGGCAATGACAGCTTCCGACTTATTCGGTCTAATAACTTGATCTAATGGCAATAAACATACTACAATCTTTGATATATTTCGAACCTACATAACAACAGAAACTACTACAACACGAGTTTTCTGAATAGTTTTGCTCTATTTGTCAACAAATAGATCAACTTGTCTCACCTATCATGTTTTTTACCAATCCTTCAGTAACAAACTCCCCCGGACCATGGTAAACTATTTTAAGGCTACCATGTCACATTATAGATATTTCACATGTATTTATATTGCTTGGGAGGTCGTAACGTAACAGTTGTTTGAGCGTTTCTAAAAATGCGCACGTTCGAGCTCATTTTCATCGAACATTCGTGGAGTTTTCGAGGAACTTCATAAGAAGCACAGAACTGGAAGCACCTGTGCTCAAAAAATAGATTTTTGAAAAATTATAAAGACCTCGAAATGGCGTTTACGACATGTACAAAGAAGTACGAAAAGCCCGTAAAAAGTTAAAAGAAAATTATTTGATCTGGTTTTTAGAAAATCTTGTTTTTGAAATTGCCTTTATTTCATTCAAAATTGCGCGAAAACTAATACTATTTTTAAGACAATTTTCACGACAGAAATTAAAGAACTAATTGTGAGGAAGAAGTTTCACTTAAGGAAAAAATATATCTTCAGTAATGTACGAGGGGTCCAAAAAGTACACAATTTTTGCATTTTTAGAAAATTCACATATAACTCTGAATAAGGTCCTGTACCATATCTCGACGTGTATTTCACTCAATCTCTACAAGAAATTTTAAAAAAATATTTTGTCATTTTTTAGAATTTTGCAAATTTTATTACCTTCATGTGAAGTCCCCCGAAATTTCAAGAATCCATTTCTAGAATTAACATTTGTTTATTTGAACTTCTTTTCAAAATCGCAGGGCTTCGAGTCGGGCCAGATCGATTGGAGAATATTCATTTTGAAAAAAATCCTGTAAATGGCTTAGGTGTTGCGGACAGACGGGCGGACGAACGGAGGTTTAGAAACAACACTTTTTCGATTTCAGGTAACACCAAAACGTGAATTTCCTTTAAATATGCAAATCAATTTTAGCATCACAGCAGCATTTCATAACCTTCTCGATAAGCCGTATATTGCTCGGTAAATACGTACGTATGTGAGTGAGCAATGTGGAAATTGGAACTACAAGTGAACCATTCATTGAACTTCAATATTTTTAGAAAACACACCCGAAGTGGTTTGATGATCCTAAATCATTCAAATCGCATCTACTACAAAAGATTACCGACCTTCCACTCTTGGTCCTTCATTCTATTCATTTGGAAAAGTCAGACTTCAGTGATCACATTAACTGAAAATTCTATTGCAGTTAAGAATGGCTACAATTCTCTAACCACTGAGATTATTCAATAGAAAGAAAATAAACTACTAATAAATAAAATTTTTCCCCAAAATCATTTGAAAAATTGTTGAAATATTTGTTGGTTTTCTGTATTTTGGTTCAACGTCTCTATGGATATAGGGTTGCATCAGAGAGGCAAATGTGTAAATGTCATACAGGAGTATTTACAAAATTAAGAAAAAAGTATTCTTCAGCAATAAAGGTACCATTTCAAAAGACTAAAAGAACGGCTTAGAAAGTGCTGAGTTGCATGCAATTCTGACTTAATTGGGCAGATGGACAGGAAATTTCCATAGAGAATCAATAAACACGTTAGGATATGGAGGTCTGGGTTGGGTAAAATACTTAGCCAAAATACTTTGTAACAAGTAATTAAATACATACTCAAAATATATTAGTGTCTGAATTGCTAAATACATACGTATTTAAAATACTTCTTATACTCAAAATACAGGAAATGCAATAATTTTAATTGTCAATTTCAATAAATTATTAATTGACAGTGATATATTTCTGAACAAGAACTAAAACTTTCAAATATAAAACACTTTCACTTATACTTTCACAAAAACACTTTCAAATATAAAATGATATCAAAAATATGTCTAACTCAAATAAACGGAATTTCCTTTTAAAACGACTAGTTTTTCAAATCATCAGAAAATAAACCTCTAGTTGGGGATTGTATAAAACCGGCAAAGGAAAACAGTTGTTGAACTGGCGCTGATGAACATAAACTAGTATTATAAGGAATAAACGCTTTTTATCTCGTTGAGTGTCCAGCATTTTTAATGATTTTTAGACTTATCATTTGAAAATGAAGAAAATTCAAGTTCAATAACTGAAAGAAGTTTTATTTTTGTTTCAATTAGGTTAATTTACTAGCAGAATCAAACACAAAGAAGCTATCATCGTTATCTTCTTGATCTGTATTTAAAGTATTTGAAACGTTTTCTTAAAAACACATATTTTATGTATTTAAATACATCTCTAAAATACATGTCCAAAAAACTCAAAATTAAAATTTTTCAAATACAAGTATTTAAATATTGCCCCACTCTGATGGAGGTTACAACCAAATACCTCTACTTTACCTTCTGAACTCATTAAAAATAAACACGGTTTCGACTCCAAATTAAATTATAATATTAGTAAAAAATCAATCTCTCTTCTGCGTTATATGTAGAAAACCCCACCTCACTCAATAATTATTTCAGAGCAAAAAATCACTACTATAACGGTGAATGCATAGCTGCCATGTTTACCATGTTACTTGAATTATTGTATACGAAAATATTTCGTTCAATTTATTCCTACAAAGTTTTAGTTTTAAGAACTACTCCGTAAACAAAACCAATATATACCATAATGGTCCAGGAAACGGTTCCGTAATGGTTATCACTCCACAGTTTCTGGAGTGTAGACACTTCCAAGAGGAAAATTTCCGGAATATCTGGTTCTGTGAAAGGACTTTGAGCGTTCACTCGACAAGTGGAAGGATCGATGGCTGAAATCCTTTGTCAGAGTAGTGCACTGTTTGGCAGCAGGGGCCCTTTGTCAAAGTGAAAGGCCCTTCTCTCCACCGCCACGCAGGAGTGGCCGCTGTGAGGGCCTGGAGCGAAGGAGGGGCCATTGATGAGTGAGGCCTCGTCAAAAGACCGACTTCAGGGTTGTTGTCAAGAAAAAACAAACAATTTTTCTTTTTCCCCCTCGTTTTTACACTCAACATCCAAATAAGGCAGTATTTACGACTTGTACATAGTCGTAGAAATCTAAGTACATGAAATCTTTTATTAAAAACGTTTTCTCAAAAACAGCTCCAGTGTTTTTTAAACAATTGCATGGTTAGTGCTGAGTCCGTTAAATAACATGAAAATTTTCAAAACTTTCTCAAACATGGTACTTCGTTGAATTTTTTCTCAGGAATAATAAAAAAAACTCGTATAAAACAGCGCATGTTCAATTTTCGTTAAATTTCCTGAATTTTCAAGAATTGTAAAAGTTCAGAATTTTTGATGTAATCCTAAAACTGAAATATTGAAAGTAAAGAATACGGCATAATAACGACGTGTAAAGTGCCCAAACCAGATTGATTATCGCGATATGAAAGAACAAAAAATGCTGTAATTCCTTTCAAAAACAAATCGGCCTCCTAGAGCAATTTGTTCAAAAGATACAATGAGAAACGTGTTTTCCTGTTTTATAATTTTTTTCTCAGCTTCTATTGCATCAGGAGGAAAAAAATGTAGAGATGGGGGAAAAATAGTTGAACTTGAAGGTACTTTTGTCAATCAATTTTGGTGCAAAAGTTCAATTAGAAAAAAATTAATAAATTTTGATGAGTTAAACTGATTTTCGTTGTAATAACGGAGTACTGTCTCAGTTTTTTCCTAGAAAGTATCTCATAACATTCTATAACATGTTTTTTTCAGATTTTTGAACAATGTGAATAGTAATGAAAAAATTAAACGTTTGCATTTATGTTTAATTGCCTATACACACAAAAAAAGCATTTGCATATAGGACTAGGTTTTACTCTTCCACAATGTTCTTAGTCTAAATCAATTCTAATATTAGGGGACCGAAAAATTGTGAAAAATTAGGGATCGTAAAAATGTATTTTAGGCACCGGTATAGGTAGCACCTGGGAAGAGTGTGAGGCAAAAGCGAAGAGCTAGCACAGACCAAATAAATAAGGAAACTATAAAGAACGAAGTTTGCTTCATTCTGTAGCAACGCCTGTTATTCTCTTCAAATAACTTTTTTTACCAGCACAAGACATTCACCCCTCGTAATTTCCTATTCCGTATCAAAGTCGAGTAAATGGGTTTCCCGGCTTCGTCAAAGGAAAATCCCATGAAAGAGGGGAGAACCTGCCGTATGCTATTCGTGAGGGCCCGCCCATATTACAGGCGGTCCGTATTGATGGTAACACGCAACATCACGCGAGCAGCAACAGGTACAAGAATCATTTTGAGACAAAGGTGTAATGATACTGTGGGATCCGTTTGTAGTATATAGCAAGTTGATGACGGAAGATCACAGTATTTACTTTCTCGGCGTACTTCGTAATTTTTCAAAAATATTGTAGTTTTCGCGTAATTTTGGGTGAAATATAGGCAATTTTTAAACCATTATTTCCTCCAAAGTGGCTCCAGATGTTTTAATAATTTTTTTTTCAGATAGAGCAAAGAACGTTTAAAAAAAGCACTGGTTCCATTTTCAGCAAACTCCGTATTTTCGAAAACTGCTAAAAGTAGTACAATACTGAGGATAGACCTCTTTCTTAATAAAACCTGTTCTAAAAAAACTATATCTTTAAATAAGGTAACGTAAAATGTGTTGAAAAAACTAGTAGTTATGGAGATTTTTTCTTGACTAACGACATTTTTTTCTAAAAAACGGCATCGTTTTTCTTTCTTGTTCTTAACAAGAGAAATATATGTAATGCTGCGGGAAACTAGTGGTGCTAAAGCAGCACGTACTTTCACGCAAAATTACGCGAAAAGTACTTAAATATTCGAAAACTAGTATAATTTGTTCTTTAAAGATAGATTTTGAAATAAGTAAAGCTTTCATTAAGGGGGGAAATATCTATCTTTATTATTTTAATTGCAGAAAGACACCAAACAAATTTTTAATTTTTGCAATTTTCGAAAAATTATGGTACTCAACATGAGACCTGCGCCTTTCTCGTCTTTCACACTATCCAATAACAAAATTTAATAAAAAACGCAGCATTTTTTTATTTTTGAAAATGTCCTAGGAGCCTCATTTACAGTACTCCTCAAAATTAAAATATCGGTTTCAAATTCAAGAAGCCGTGATATCAACCTGATCGATTGGGGAATATCAACTTTGGAGAAATTCGTCTGAACACTTTAGCCGCTAGTGTTGTTCACAGACGGACAGACGGACTGATAGTCAGTATGTCTACAAGTCCGTCCGTCTGTCTGTCCTACCGTCAGTCGGCCTGACGCGGTCGGACATACTTATAGACTGCCCGTCCGTCAGTCAGACAGTCTTATTCATAGACAGACGGACAAACGGACAAACGGACAAACGGACAAACGGACAAACGGACAAACGGACAAACGGACAAACGGACAAACGGACAGACGGACAGACGGACAGACGGACAGACGGACAGACGGACAGACGGACAGACGGACAGACGGACAGACGGACAGACGGACAGACGGACAGGCGGACAGGCGGACAGACGGACAGGCGGACAGACGGACAGGCGGACAGACGGACAGACGGACAGACGGACAGACGGACAGACGGACAGACGGACAGACGGACAGACGGACAGACGGACAGACGGACAGACGGACAGACGGACAGACGGACAGACGGACAGACGGACAGACGGACAGACTGACAGACTGACAGACTGACAGACTGACAGACTGACAGACTGACAGACTGACAGACTGACAGACTGACAGACTGACAGACGGACAGACGGACAGACGGACAGACGGACAGACGGACAGACGGACAGACGGACAGACGGACAGACGGACAGACGGACAGACGGACAGACGGACAGACGGACAGACGGACAGACGGACAGACGGACAGACGGACAGACGGACGGACAGACGGACGGACGGACTGACTTATAGGCAGACTGACGGACAGAGAAAAAAAGCAAGCGATCGGGAAAAGTCAATTTCAGAGAAAATCGTCTGAACGGTTTAGGCGCGAGCGTTGATTCCAACACACTCATGGATTGACGGAGGGTTCTTTTTTCAACCTAATTTTGGTATCAAGGAACCCTAAAATGTGGCTTCTGACTACACAACGTATTATAGAAAGTAATTTACAATAGAAACAAGATTTTTTTTATCGCAAGGCCCCATAATACAAGTTTTTCTGTCGAAGAATTGGCAATGTTTGCCGCAGCATTAGAATACTCTTCTACGTACAAGACGAGAATGTGAAAGAAGTCATCGACATTGATCAGAAGTAACACATTTGCCTTTGCTTTATCTTACTATTTTTCTATGCAACGACCTTCCTTTAGAATATGGTTCACAAGTTATTGTAGAGAGGCTCTCAACTCTTATGAAATTGAACTGGGCGAAGCACCAATAAATTAGCAACATTTAAACCCTATCGATCTCATTTAGTGGGTTGTCTCCGTTTGTCATGGTTGGAAAGATACGATAAAAAACGATAGAGAATGATAAATGAAGTCAAAAATGCTAATTATCGGGATGCTCTTAGAACGAGAAGGCAAGGAAAATATTAAGAACTCACTTGAACTTCAGTTCATAACATTTTCTACATGATTAATTGTACTTTTTTCTTGTTAGACTCTTAAAGTGGAATTTTTTTTACAAAGATCGCAACACATTACAAGACAGTTTACATTTCAAATTTGCAACATCTCGATCGTAGGTAATTGTGACTATTCAAGTCTGAAAAGAGGAAATTAGTTTAAAAGTACGTAATGAAACCATACCATTTTATCCCGAAGATTCAAAATAAATCAATAGTTTGTGTTTTTGTAACTGAGTGGTAACGGTTGACATGTTATTGAAAACACAGAACTGTTATTACGTCGGGTGTTCTATTATTCTGATCTTTGATGATGCTCTTTTCCATCTAACTAAACATGAATTCTAGAATTTAATAATAATAATAACAATAATACTAATACTAATACTAATACTAATACTAATACTAATACTAATACTAATACTAATACTAATACTAATACTAATACTAATACTAATACTAATAATAATAATAATAATAATAATAATAATAATAATAATAATGACTATTTATGTGGCGAGACTCGGGCCATCAGGCCCGCTCTTCCACCTAACTACGTAATACATAAATTAATAGATAAAAATTGAAACATTACTCGTAGATACATTTAGTAAATAAAAATAAAATACAACTTACTGATACCATGCCCCTGGGCTCACAAACGCGAAAAATATACAACGTCCCAGCATTTGCCTTAAGCGGCCGGGGAAAACCAGGGAAAACAAAGGAAGTGTGCATGCTCTTCAACATTGAGCAACAAAAATAATATATTTAATATAATTTTAAAAACAAATAAACATTACTAACACCGGAAAACCCTGAAGGTGTGTCCGAAAATAAATTCTGAAAGATATTAGTTTAGCAATAGGCATGAAATGTTAACAGAAAAAAACTCACATATGAGAATGCACACGACCACCAGGCCAGAATTTAAGAAAACAGAACACCTCCTCATAGTACGTCACACACAGTTTTTAACTGTTTTTGACGATAAATAAATTAACTCACCATTTTCCAAAAAATAAATAAGTCCTATTACGGTTTTTACCCAATTCTTTACCTGTAATTCTATGGTTTTAATTACATGTTTCAACACATTTTATTTAACTGATTTAAAGTTTTGACATATTTTCTGCATTCTGTGTTCTGTGTTTAGCTTTACTTTCTCGCACACTACTTACATAGTAGAAAAGAAGTATTGTACAACTGCAGCAAAAATCGGGGATTCAACAGGAACTCTCGTTTTGTGTATCACTGATATCAAAAATGTGGATAATTCTTGTTCTTATTGTATACCTTCTTAACACTTAGAATCCACGTTTTGTCTGTACTTGATACCGAAAAGTCCAGTTACTGTCCGTCCGCTGGTAATAACACAAGCGGCTAAACTGTAAGCAGGCTTTTACCAAAACTGATATTTCCCAAACGATCTGGTTAAAGCCATGGCCCCCTTGATTTTGAAACGGGTATTTTGATTTTGGGGACACTCTACATTTAGCTTTTTTCTAAAAATGTTCTCAAAAATGGTTCCAAATTTTTCTTTCAATTTCTTTCTCAGATTAAACAAAGTACGTTAATAAAATTAGCATAGATCCGATTTTCATTGAACTCTGAATTTTAGAAAATTGCAAAACATGAAAATGTTTTAGGCGTCTTCAAACAATTACAAGGTTGAAGAAAGTGTTTTTTTATTAAACAGCTCAATTAAGATACCGATGTTCCGGAAATTAAAGTTTTTTTTAGATACATTTCATTCAGGACCTTCCGGAACTTTCTTTCCGGGATTTTTCGGTTAGGGACTTTGCTTTTCCGGGACAGTTCTTCCCGCGAAATTCTTTCCGGAATTTTGCCTTTGGGACTTTACTCTCCGGCACTTAAATTGCCCAAAATCCAACCAATGATTTTCACAATTGAGAAATTTACTGGTGAACTTAATTCCGCTCTCCTTTACTTTCTGCTAGAATGCAATACCTGCAACTGACGTACTTTTTAAGAAAACTAAAATTAAAAAAGTTCGACGGAGTAAGTAACAATATTTTGTAAGTAATAAAGTAACAATATTATTATAAGTATATAAAGTAACAATATTTTGTTACTGAGAACACTGACCATATTCATTATAATATAATTACTGTTAATTAACACATTCACTTATTCACATATTTCATTAAAACACACAATCACATATTTTATTAAGGAGTAAATTTTTATTATACATTTTATAATTTTGCTTCTAAGAAGAATTGATCGTGAACTTCAACGGATTAAATAATTAAAGTGTTGGTTCTAAGTCTATTGACACCAGAAAATCACTCTAGTCTAAAAATTTCAGAAACAAAGACTTTTAAAAACACAGAATCAATGAACTCTTCTTACGATGCAAGTGCGAGAGAGTAATAAAAAATAATGTGAAATTTGAACCTAGTGATTCACATAATCTCAGGAAAAGAGAACGAAATATATTAAGTAGATGTAAATATTCAGTCAAATGATTAGATTTATTTTGCAAGACCTATGAATTAAAATGGAAAGAAATGTACCCCTCACGCTAAGACCTTTCTTTGATTTGCAGGTATACTGTTTTACGCAGTGTAAGTTGGGCGGTTCAAAAGACTGAAGAGGTTGAACTATAGATACTACAATGTAAGTTGCAACTCGAAGTTAAGGGCCGTCCATAAATTATATTTAACGCAAATTTGGAGTATTTTGGAAATTTTCCCTCGCACCGCAACGCTAATAAACCATGTCTAAATAATTACGTTATACTTGCGACAAGATCCCCTTTTAAAATTTGAGAAAACAAATGATAGAGCAGTACAAGAAGATGGATTAATTTTATTTATGTTATATATTAAAATTTATGATAATTAAAGTCGTAATTAGTTGAAACGTGAGATTCCTCCTAACAATAAGGTTGGAGAAAATTTATGAATGAAAGAAGAACGCGTGAGCGAGAAAATTTCTGGCCACAAGTTGTTCTCACGCCGCCGTTGACGACGCATGCATGGTTCGTCTATTTAATTGGGTTGTACAATATACTACTGGGCAGTTTTCAATATTTTCTTCGTAACCTAACCAACGTAAATACATCGAAGAAAATGTTTTTCTATTTGATGTAACAATTTACACATTAAATACCTGTGAAATTTATTATAGATTTTAAATGTAATTTGTTAATATTTTAATATTTTTTAAATAGAAGTGCGAGTTGAAAGGAGTTATTTCATCAAATGTTCAATTTCAACAATAAACCCCTATGTAAGTTGTCTTAAATCCTCTCCCTCCTCTTTAGCTATACGTAATTTATGGATGATCTCTTAGCAGGGAATTTTCGACTATCTCACTAACAGAAGTCACACATTTTCTTACATCGCTTGTCCAACAAGTGCTCAATACCAAAAATATATTGTATTTTACAGAAGGTCAGTGACAATAATAAAATCCTGAAGTCGCTAAATAACGCATAAAGAAATTTATTTAAATACCTTGACATAATGCACTTGTACAAATTACATACACAATGTGATAAACACATTAAAGAAATATGTTCTTCAAAATAAAAACTTTAAACGATGTTATGTACAATTTTTCAAAATTAGAGTAGTTTTATCGCAATTAAAAAAAGGAATCTCGTGGCTCAGAGCGAAGTAGCTCGCCTTTCGCCAAGAAGGTCCGGGTTCGATTCCCGTCGATTCCCCGACAAGCTCATGTGAAATTTGTTCCAACAAAACGAGTCTTCCTGCTTCACCGGGGCTGGTCCAACCTCTGTGAAGGGTCCTAAACCCTACCCTTACCCTAATTCCTTCCCAATTCTGGCCGCTGGGTAGTGATGTAGGGGCGCGTGGAGTAAGAGGCGCGAACGCGGAAAAGCTACACTTGGGTTTTCGTAACGTGACCAATGACTTTAGGTCATTTTTACACCTCCTACCTTATGAAATGAATATTTATAACAGTGATAAGCACATGTTTGAGGCCATTTGCCCCGTTGAGAAGGACGTTCGCGAATTAATTAAAAAGATTCATTTTATAAAGCGGGAGGTGTAAATATGACCTAATGCCATCCGCCACGTTACGATAATCCAAGTATCCCTGGCGGTCGTCTTCACAATTGACTGACTGACGAGACGATATAAATAAATACAGCGCCCTCTGAAATACAGAAGGCGCTGGTAAATAACTAATATTAATGCAGGATTACTCCGGAAGAAGCGTTCAACGCTCGACCAGGGGCAAAGAGACGCGTTGCTTCGATAAATAATCATGAGTAATTGAGACGCAACAATCTTTTTTTTTTTAATTGCCTTAGATATAGGCACTTGGTACCAATAAAAATGGTACAGATCCGATGTTCGATGATCTTTCCGAGTTGTAAATTGTGCGAGATCCAATAATGCGTGAAAGTATGTGCTGTGGCTGCACCACTAATTTTTTGTTTTACTGACGTATCTTAATCTCATTTAATATTCTTTTTGTTATGTTCTTTCGTTTACAATATTTTGCGGTTAGCCCATTCATGTCCAACCATGCATGCACATTCGTACTGTGTTTTGTAATGTAGTTATAATTTGGCTTCGTCCTTATGAATGATTTATTTAAATTTTAATGTTTCGACTATGAATGGACTAAAGCAGCAAAATTGATTGGTTTATTCCCTTATTAAATCTGAAGTGATACTCTACCATGGTGTAATCAACAATGGTATAGTTTGAATATTAACATAACATTGAAGTAATAATATGAAAATATATTCCACACGAAGTGTTTTGAATTTCGATACTTAAACTCGTATGCAGGGAATATAAAAACTCGCTGTCGGGAAATAGCACAATATTCTAATTCTTCTATGTCATAGATCTCGTAAAAATATATTTTGAAGGACACTATGAAGATGAAGATAACAATGTTGGGAAAGAAGACTTTCTCCCTTCACATATTTCGTTTTCCCTCAGATGTAGCTTCAATATCTCTGGAAAAGTTTTTCTTATTACGGCGGAGGTAGAATGCAAACATGACGTCTCTCTATTTGTCATTTAGTCTATGCATTATATGGAAGTCATAAAATACAGCATTTAATTCATTCCAAACCACACAAGAGGACGGCTAAATCATGCGTAGTAACTGAGGAATGATCTTTGAATTTTCTTCGAAGCATCGTTTCTCCCACCTTTTACATCCCTCAAGTCGTCAGGAATTTTATCATCCAGAATAGATAAAGAGCCAATTTTATCATATCTATATATTTAGAACACTCACAGTTTTCGTTTGGAAAAAAGTCTCAGCTTTCTATTCAAACAAGATTCGTAACTTTTACTTTAAATTAAAGATGTGGGGTTCAGATGTGTTATCGCTTACTATGTATATAAAAAAATACTACTCTTTCTACGCATTACTAATCGCTGTATGGTATAAACACCAAATTATATATAATTAAAGTGCCTTATCATTACGTCGTTTCAGTACAATATGCATGTATTGTTCAACAATTAGTGATTTCATTATTGCCCAGGAAAGATATGGTAATAGTCGACTAAAAATAAAATAATAATAATAATAATTAGAGCCCGGAAGTTTGGCAAAATGCCTTTTTGTTATTATTACGATTTTAACACTTTTAACAATAGGAGTCACTTATATGTGCTTATGGAATCATTTTAGAAGATTTTCATTTTGCCTTTTTTGCCTATTTTAGCTTCTGATGCCTATTTCAGGTATTTTTGCCTTTTTTTGCCTTTTTCGTCATTTTTTGCTTTTTGCTTAATTTTTTTCTCTTTTTACCCTGGCACCGATTTCTATAGTATTGGAAGCCATGTGTTATATCGTTTTCTATCGGTCTGCAAGCCAGAATAATATGTGGTCATCGTCGTATTTTGTCTTTCTCTGCAAGCGGAGGCATGGTATCAAAAAGGAAGTGTTGAACTCGGGCTCTAGGGTCAGGAAGTGTTAAAGGCCGCTGTGAGAAAGCGAGACGATACCCGCTAGGAACCTTCGATTTCTTTCACTGACACCCACAGGCTTCCTTTTGCCACGAGTGATTCCATCCCACACTACTAAAGGAGAGCGCCTTGGAGGTCCTATATGACATGCGATACGGCCCGGCTCAATGGCGATTACACGAGTTCGAAGAACGAAAGTAATATCAGTGTTTTCACTGGTGCCATTTGAAGATTCAAAAGAGAATATTTCAGTTCGCTCTGTTACTTCGTAGGAATAACATTGTGTTAAAAAACATCGTATTAATAATGCCGAAATTGAACGTGCCGTTAAGTAGTAAGTTGCATCGCTATGTGCGTGAATTTGGCGAAGATGTATTTTCCACCGATAGTGCTATTCTGTTTTGCAAATTGTGCGAGAAAGCTGTCAACCATGAAAAGTACTTCATTTCTCAGCATATGGCAACAACAAGACATAAATCTGCAATCGCGAAGAAGAGTGGAAAAAAGGAACAACAGTTAATTTCGGCGGTGGACGCAACATCCAGTAGACAGTCCCAGTTTTCTCTCGATCTGTGCAAGGCATTCATGGACGCTGGTATTCCTTTTTGGAAATTGGAAAACCAGACGTTTAGACACTTTTTAGAAAAATATACGAAAGAAATGGTACCATCAGAATCTACGTTAAGGAAAACCTATCTGACCATCTGCTATGAAGAAACTTTAAATAGAATTCGTGAAGCAATTGGTGATAAAAACATTTGGATTTCCATTGATGAAACTACGGACGCTACAGGACGCTATCTAGGTAATGTCGTCATTGGAACTATGGAACCGACTTACTGTGAGTTCTCAACTTTTCTTCTTACATCTGAAGAATTGGAGAAAGCGAATGGTACAACAATTGCTGAATTATTTACAAATTCCTTACTACTTCTGTGACCTGAAGGCATTACGCCATGATAATGTTCTACTTTTCATCACTGACGCTGCCCCGTACATGAAGAAGGCAGCCAGAGCACTGAAAGTACTCTTCCCGAATATGCTTTATGTGACGTGTTTAATCCATGGACTTCACAGGATTGCTGAAGAGATAAGATCTTTGCATCCTACGGTAGACAAGTTGATTTCGAATACTAAAAAAAGTGTTCTTAAAATCTCCTTCCCGTACCCGGATTTTCAGACAAGAAGCGCCAGGATTAGCTCTTCCTCTACAGCCGATATTGACTAGATGGGGAACCTGGATATCCGCTGCTGCGTATTACGCAAATCATCTAGACGTATTTAAGGTTCTACCAGAAAATGAAGCTGCATCAGTACGTGAAGTGAAGAAGCTTTTGAGTAATGCAAAACTAAACAGTGAACTTGCGTTTATCCTCGCACATTATGGAAAGTTGCCTCAAATAATTGCAAATCTGGAAAAAAAGGGGCGAAAACCTTGTGTCAGCCATGAAAGTCTTTCAAGAAACATTAGAGGGTTTAATGCAGGTGCCTGGAGAAAAAGGTTTAGCTGTAGCACAAAAGTGCAAAAGTGTCGTTAGCGCGAATGAGGATTTGGAAAAACTGAAAACAATTTGTAGTGTTCTGAGCGGTGTACTTGGAGTTGATATTGATATGACTCCAAATTCAATAGCCTGCTTTATTAATGCTCCCATTTCTTCGGTTGAAGTTGAAAGGTCATTTTCGGCTGTGAAGAATATTCTTTCGGACAGACGGTTAAGTTTAAATGTAGAAAATCTGAAGAAATATTTAATAGTAATGTGCAACCAAGAAAACAAAGATAAAGTTTCCATGTAAATGTTTATGTATGATTCAGTATTAATATAAAAACTTATTCATTTGAATCATAACAAAATTCTTTTCACTTCATTTCCTTTTCTATTATCATTTGTTAGATTTTACATGATTTTCTGTACCCTGCCATAGCTAGGATAAATGCCTTTTTTAGTGCCTATTTTCGTAAAAATAAATGCCTTTTTGCCTGCCTATTTCAGCCGAAATAAATGCCTGAACTTCCGGGCTCTAATAATAATAATAATAATAATAATAATAATAATAATAATAATAATAATAATAATAATAATAATAATAAACAGAGAAAAAGCAGATGAGCAAAAGCTGTACCAAAGTAGAAGACCAGAAGAAGAATAAAACGACGAAAGAGACCCTAGCCTGTTGTTGAGCCCATTCATAAGCCTTGCTCTGACCACTGGCCGGTCCGGCGCGACATAAGCCCGCCTCTATGCAAACAGGCGTCGCTCCGCGCCCCGCTCCTCCGCGCCGCCGGTCGACCTTGCAGCGGGCCGCCGCCGCCGCCACCGCCCCCCCACCCACGCGCCCACCGCCGCCGCCGCCGCCGCCAGCACACCTGTGGCGCCATCCAGCGGTAGCGGCGGCGAAGGCAGCACAAGCGCGCGTCCTCCGGAGCATTCCGTCCGCCGCCCGTCCTCTCGCCGCCTGCGCCATGGGGGAGCACTCGCCGCACCTTGCCTTCGCCGCCCTGCTGCTTCTGGGGCTGGGTGAGTCACCGGCTGCTACGCCGCGTCACCCGGCGAACGCTGCTGCCTGCTGCCATCTCGCATTTTTTGACCTCTATGCTCGTTCTGCCCCACGCACGAGCTTTTCAAATGTCAACTTTATCGGCTCTTGTTAACATATTTCACTGCAGCTGCCATCGCAAGGCTGCGTTCTGCTTTTGAATTATTTCGTTGCTGTTCCGAGTGTACTCGATTGCATAGTAACGTATGGTAAATAACGTATCTGAAGGAAGATTAAATACATTACAAAGTCAACTTCTTTACGGTCAAGTTCACTTGGCCTATGCAGTCAAGCCGCATCCGAGCCACATTCCTACGACCGTACGGTAGTTCTTCCTCTGGGGAGTAAAAGTACGAAGTACTGACGTTCGCTAGCAATTACGAAAGTTCGTACATACTACGGTGTTCATAGAATACGTAAATTAACAGATTTTTTCCAATTAGTTGTGAATGAACAGTATTTGACTAAAAACAAACAACGCGAAAAAGGGGTACAAACGTGAAATAACAATGAAAACTCATATCTGAAATATTGTTTTTATTGATTTTTGGCAAATTATCTTTCTTCCGAACGAATAATATCTATCAAATGTTCTCACCCACTGCGATTTCATATCTCTGGGCATCTGCTGCAGTGCAATCACAATTGTACCACTGCAATACGTGTTCGTGTGATGTACGTATTTCAGGAGATCTGAATGTGACAACTTTGGGTAACAGACAAGAGGAATGTGGCGAGTGCGGCACTCTTTCTACTTTTTGTTTAGGTAAATACGTTGCAATTTACGTACGTAGCCAGGAGGCCAATGATGGCATAACGCCGGTACTTGGCAACGCTGTCCATTTCGCATGCCACAACGACATGCACTGGCTGCATGCAAAATGCCGGCGGGCGAGAGACAATGCAAAAACAAAGCGCGAATTCTTTAAAATATTTTCATTACGTACACAATGTCTTAGTCGTTAATTAATCATTTTGTTTATCTTACGGAATCGGACAACCCACCGGTTTATTAGATATTTTGCTCTAATTTACAATGATGAGTTGCGGGAAGCTGTAGACGGGATAGAGAAACGAATTGGAGAAAAGAGTTTTTTTTAAGTAATATAAGTTGAAAATTCTTAAATGATAAAAAGCACGAATACGTCAATGTGAATCCTTTGTAAAACAGCGTGTATGTCGTGGGTTTCTCAAAGCTTTACCAAGATTAATTGTTTATAAAACTGGTACAGCAGTAAGAGGTACAAATTCTGTTCCTAAAAATTATGTGTATGAATTAATGTAGAGTATTTGTCTCTTTTTCTTCTTCTCCTTCTTTTTAATTTTTTATACGTATTTGAGAATTTGAAAGAAAAAAATGGATCTTTAATAACGATAAGTGAAAAAATAACTACACTTGGTAATTTTTATATTGTTTCATCCATTACAGTTACAAATATAGTTAACTTCAAATTTCATAGGGATATAAGTTCATGAAGCGTTTATTAATTTTATTTAATTATAAAATTTTTTATCTTCATTTTTAAATTTGAAACATACTCGTATGTTACTTTTCTCAAATATTACTACTGGAAATCTTGCCCTTGGGATGTGAATATTTATTTGTTTCTCCAGACGCAAATGATTTTCCATTTCAAAAGATTCCTTATTTTTGGGCTTTAGTTAAATTGTCGCCTACCGAACGCCAGTCGAATGTGTGACCGCCAATCGAATGTGTAGAATGTGGCTTCCAAAAATAAATACATTTTAATTAAAAAGAAATTACGGTTTATGCATGTAAGTAAAAGTTAATCAACTCTTTCTGCATAGCTTTTATTCGTAAAACAATCCACTCCAGTAATATTCTTTTTGAGAATAGTAAGTGCTTAAACACCAAGGATTGTCTTGAGTATACAGCATAAATTATGCACCCTTACATAGATAATTTGAATGTTATTTATAGGGTTTTTGTTCGCAATATTTTTAGACAGTCATTCTTAAAGTTGAAAAAGTCGATGGCATTATTAAAGTTTCAAATGTTGGTGACGGAACAATTTAATTGCGAATAACGCAAATTGCACTTTTCGTTAAATGCTTAAAATTTCAGTAGTAGCCTTGATTTTGGAGGTAGTTCTTTCTGAAGATCGTGTTGGCTAAAAAAGTTAGCTGTAAAAGTTGAGTATGGGCTACAGTTAATGAATGGTGCAAGGTCTGTGTCATCAACAGAATTTTCGAAACTTAAATACGGAGGATAAATAAAGGGTAATTGAATAATATTATCGCGTGAGTTACCTCTGTGGCAACACTTACTTCTGAGGAACTTTTTTACTGGCAGGTTGTAGGGTTTGAGACCCCATTATTACGGATTTTCGACTCAAGCTGGACTGAATTCAACCACCGTCTGGAGGAAAATCGTAGCGGCTGGCTGTTCTGCTCGGTAATTTGCCCTGTCAAAAAGGGCAAATGACGGAGCAAGGAAATGCCGTATGCCCCTACAGGAAAGATTATAAATAAATATCATTCATATACTTCCCAAGAAAAGAGCCAAGGAGCGTGCGATCTTTCCGTCCTCCTTGTTTGCCCCCTCCTCTCCCCTTACATGCCCACACATGTCATGCACTGCAACACATGTCGAGAGCCATGAGCTGTTCCCTGCTTTGAGGGATAGCAGGAAAGGGAAATTCCTGCACGACGAAAACCGCCACTACTAGGGAAACGACATGCATCATACTCACAGAGCTAATGATATCAGAATTTTACGCGCTACGAAACATGAATTACTTAACTAACTCAAAATACTCAACAGCAAAAATGCTGCTGTTGAATGTGGTAAATGGGGCCCTGAAGCTGCAAAAAGTTACTGTTCTGAAACGACACACGTGAATATTCCTCGCCGTAAAAAGTCAGCTGAGTCATAAGTTCTGACGCACCGAGAAAGATGGTATATTCTCTTATTATCAGGTATGAAAAGTTGTAGCTTAAAACACTCAAATATTTGCATTTCTAGTCAAAATTGAAGAAAGAAAAAACACCAACAAAAACGTTTCCGTGCTTTTACATTTACCCAGTTCTTGGGTCTCTAAGAAAAACCACTTGCATCTCTCTCTCATGGCCAGAGACTGGTTAGCATTCGACAGTTTATGCTTGTATTCGAAATAAGAAATAAAGATAACTTTTATGGTGACCGTCGTGTGTTGGTAATAAGCAAAATTTCCTTGAAACGTGCACGCCTTTGCGACCTCCTGATTGGTATTATGGGGATGAATTAATGTGTATCCACGTGAGCAGCCAGTCTTCACTGTCGTATCCCCGTTCACATTATCGGTTGGTGAGGAGAAAGCATCTCGCAGGGAACGAGAATGCCAATAAATGACGTAAGGGGTTGCGACCTATTTACCACGTCTCGCCGGGTCAATGGCCGTAAAGGCTGGAACGCCATGGCAGGGCGATACATTTAGAATGGCCAAGTACTTATCAGTTTCAGTGTATTATACATATACATATATATATATATATATATATATATATATATATATATATATATATATATATAATGCAAATGCAAATATAATTAATGCATATATAATTGCAAATGCTGTACATTGTAGTTTGTCAAATTCAATTTAATTCCACATGATCAGAATTATTACGGGGTCCCATAGCTTGGGATCCTTAATATATTAATTCGGCGCCGGCGCCATGTGGCTCGCTGTTCGCTTGGGAGGGGAGCAACCACCTGCATCTCCCTCCGGCTTGGCGACGGGTGTCTAGAGGCTAGAAGCGTTTTAGAGAACTCGAACTGCCGCTTACGCCCTGACCAGAAGCGTACAATGTATTGGCGATCTTGGCTAAATGGACATTGAGCTTCCAGAAATTTCGGAACGAGCTTAAGTAATTCGTTAAGAGCAGGGTCCAGCTGGCGGCCCGCGGTGCCATTCATTGTGGCTCGCGAAAAGTTATTAATGGAAAGTGAAAATCTCTTGCGTCCATGTCGGGTGAGGAACTTGGGCGCCTAGCGCTCGCCCCCAGCTGAGAACTACCTATTAATGTAGAAATAGGTCAAATTTAGAATTAAGAAAGTTTTTTCAAGTAAATTCAGAAATTCAAACTCATCCCAGTGCGATTCGCTGCGGGAGGTATGGAACGGCCTGGTGTCTAGCGTGGTTCCAATCTGCCCTCTCCCATTTCAGAGCAGCCGGGCAAAGTACCGACAAACATGACGGCGAAGTCGGGTGTGGATCGCCCGAGTAATGAAAATATGGCCCCAACGAGGAATTAAAGTAATTGAAATGATTGAAGGCGTTGTCATTGTCAACAATACTATTTATTTCAATAATAGCAGCTTTCGATGGCTTAGCCATCATCATTAGTTTTCTGATACAAGAAAAATATAAACAAAATTAGAATTAACAGAGTTTGTAACATAATTTTGTTTATATTTTTCGTGTATCAAAAAACTGATGATGGCTAAGTCATCGAAAGCTGCTATTATTGAAATAAATAGTATTGTTGACAATGACAACGCCTTCAATCATTTCAATTATGTAAATGTCAACTATAACTCACCACTAAACTAGGTATTAAAGGTTTTAGTTGTGGCTCTTGAAACCTTACGAGTTGGGCACTCCTGGTTTCGAAGGTACGGTACGTCTATTGAAGATGTACTTTGAAAAAGAGGGAAACTTGGGTTTGTGAATGATGTCCAGCCTGATGCGAGAAGCGTTCGGCTGAGGGATTAATCCGGGCGGTGGGCGGCGCCTCCGGGCTGGCTGCGCCGCGCCGCCTGCTTCCTCGCGGGAATGCGGGTGGGGAAGGGCAGGTTGGCTGCGCGTTACCGTCCGCGCGAGGGGCGCGCCCGCGAAGGGGGAAGGGGGAAGGGGAAAGGAAGGGGAGCCGGCGTGGAGGGCGCGGCCAATGACCCCCCGGCGACGAGGGGGACGCCACTCCCCACCCCCCACCCCACCCGCGCTGCACGCACTGGGCCGAACGCCACGGGATCCTCGCGCAAAACATCAACGTGCAACGCGCGCGGCATCCAACTTTTCTTCGTATTGGTCCCCTGAAACACAGATTTTTGTCTGATTCATTGATGATTACTGGTGCCGGGTGTCTAGTGTCTGTGCTCATTAGTTCCGAAAGTGTAGCTTTTTATGCACCGGGACCTTCAGGCGTGCCACAAGGATCCTCTCGATGTTTTGGGCGAACTTTTCTTCTTCATAGTCTTCTGAAACCCAGAATTTTGATTGATTAATTTATTATCGATTGATGCTAGAGGTGTCAAGAGGGGATGTGCCGCGCTGCACGCACTGGGGCAAATGCCACTAGATCTTTGCGCAAAACATCGACAGTGAATGCGCGTGGCATAAACTTTTCTTCGTATTAGTGCTCTGAAACACAGATTTTTGTCTGATTAATTGATGATTTACTCGTGTGTAGTGTCTGTGCTCATTAGTTCCGAAAGTGTAGTTGTTTTTTATACACCGGGATCTTTGCACAAAACATCGAGAGGATCCGTGTGGCACGCCCGAACTTTTCTTCTTGATAGTCTTCTGAAACGCAGATTAATTGATTAATTTATTATTGATTGATGCCCGAGCTGTCAAGAGGGGATGTGCCGCGCTGCACGCACTGGGCCAAATGCCACTGGATCTTTGTGCAAAACAACAGTGAATGCAATTGATTGATATTTTCGTGTTTCCGGGCGCGTCAACTGCTTTGGTCATTAATCCCGTTACTTTAGTGCATGTTTCTCATCGGGAGGTGGCGATCTTCCCCCATTGAATGGCGAAATCCGGCGCCGACCTACCGTCGGCTAGTGGAGTTTCCCCCTAACCAGGACTCTCCCATCAGCGGGGCACCGCCCCAGCCGGGACAAGCTCTTAGCTCCCGACCGGTCTCCCGGAATATGTGGTATTGTAATGCATGTGTGTAAGGGGAGAGGATAGGACAAAGAAGAGGAAGGAGAGATTGCGCGCGGTCTGTGACCCATTTGGTAGGGTACTGCTCCGGCATTCGCCTGGAGTTGATCGGAGAAACCACAGAAAACTACCGATCAGAGCAGCTGGCCGCTAAAATTCTCCTCAAGACAGCGACTGAATTCGACCTAGTTGAAAAGCTAGTGTCGAAAATTCTGCCGTTGTCAGGACTCGAACCTAGGACCTCCCGGTCAGAGGTCCTGTGACATCAGTTGATGCACTGAGCTACCGCTCCCATAAACTTTTCTTCGTGACAAACTTTTCTTCGTATTAGTCTTCTGGAACAGATTTTTGATTGAGTAATTGATGACGCCGGTGCCAACCTTCACGTCGGCATTAGGGTTTCTCCCTTCACGTATTTCGTCCATCAGGACCCCGCCCAATGTCTGGGACAAGTTCTAAGCTCCCGATTGGTCTTTCGGCATGCGTGGTGTTGTAGTGCGTGTAAGTGTGTGTAAGTAAAGTGGGACGATAGGACAAGGAGCAGGAAGGAAAGAAAGGGCGCGGCTCGTGGCCCTTTTGTTAAGGTACTGCTCCGGCGTTCACCTGCTGTCGATCGGAGAAACCACCAAAACCAATCAGAACAGCCGGCCGCTAGAATTCTCCTCCAGACAACGGTTGAATGCGTCCCAGCTGTATAGTGTCGAAATTCCTGCCATCATCGGGACTCGAACACTAGGACCTCCCGGCTAGAGGTACTGCGGTGACATCAGTTAATGCCATGAGCCACCGATATTTCCCTTCGACGTGTATTGACTCACTTGGAAAACCTCAATCAAATAATTCATTTTAAGATTCTCACATAATTTATACAAATCGTGACGAAAAGTATTACAATTTTATATTTAGTGTCGACATCAGAACAAATTATTAGTTAGCGCTTGGCTTATTTGGTGTGGATGTTTTGGTTGGATGAAGAATACATTTCGCTAAGTGATATCGGTACTGTTTTAGAACCTGCCAAAATAGTCGTCCGCTACCCTAAGAGCAGCATTCTGCCCTTGCGGGTTCGTCTTCCGTTGTCCGCTCTCGTAGAGTTGGAGAAGATTCTTTCGTTGTTCGTTAAGGAATGAGATTCGTGACGAATGATATACTCCCATAGAGTAATAATAATTATTATTATTATAATATATAATATTACATATATACTATAATATATAATAATTATATAATATATATTATATATTATAATATAATATATATTATATAATAATAATAATAATAATAATAAAATGATATAATAATGAAATCTAATTAAAATATAAAATTTTATCGTTTTTTCACTTGTGTGGGTGTCGTCTACAAAATCACCCACAAATTCTTTGCTGTTGATAATCATCCGCTGTTAACATTAACCGTCTCTAAGTAAATTCGAGTAAGTACAGCTGGTCAAAGTTCTCTGAATAAAGCATGGCTCCACAATGAAGTCTACGAATGCGCTAAGCCAGACATTCACTTTCCATTGTCGCTGATGTTTATCCTCACCGGAGTGGGGATTTTCCTTCGCCCAATAGAGCATGTCGTGCAAATTCAAGCGTCCATGATTAGTGAAAGTAGCTTTAGCAATGAAAAGTTGTTTTTGGATGAAATTCCCGCTCTTCCTCAAAGCAATGATGCAAGGTAGTTGTCACAAAGGCTCAAATCTTCGTTTAACGCAATTGAGCACACCACCGTAGGAGAATAATAGTAAGGTGGCACCTCAAGACAGCGGTAGTCAACTTAAGATACGATTAGGCCGGGGGTAGAGAGCAATTAAAGCATTTCGTTTGCCAATATACATTTTAATGTTTTGGTGTACATTCGTTTTTAGGATTAAAATTCGTAATTATTTCACTAATACTCTAGAGCAGTTTTCGTTAGCGTCACTGCAATAGGAAAACTGAGAGCGATCCAAAGTTTCCTTCCTCCACTAGTTGCGTTAATATGCACGTAGCATGCCAAGGTGACGCACGGCAGCAGTAACCAACATCGACGTCACGGCTTTTCAAGCTAAAGTGCAAATATCCTCAACTTGATACGCCGCGGAAAACAACGTTCGTTCAATTTTTTTAATTAAGTTTTATTCTATAGCTACGAAATGTATGTTGCTGCACACTAATCTGGCTAATTCCGACAGCCTTAGCGCTATCTCACAATCCAACATGGGGATTTTGGTTCATATATACAAAAATGTTGTGACGTTGTGGTTCGGACAAATCACAGACAAGATAGCTTTGGTGTTTATACAGTTTATTTACACACAAACACCTATCTATCTATCTATATTTTATATAAACATATATATATATATATATATATATATATATATATATATATATATATATATATTATATATATATACATATATACATACACATATACATACATATACACATGTAACTGCCCTACCATTTACTACAGCAGCATTTGCTCCTCGTTAGCATCTGCTAACTGCCGAATGTACTATTCACATGAGCCTGGCGCTCATACCCACGAGTTTGCGGCTTCCCACGCACACTGGCGTCTTGTGAAGGTCTCGCGACAAAACTTCGAGGAACGAAGCTGCCCTTTTCAGGTCCTTACCGCCTTTACAGCTTGGCAGAACCTGCGTCGCCACCCGCCAGGTACCACTACCCGCCGGGTCTTGCGACACATCTGGCACAAGTGTGACGCTTACCCTCTCGAACTGCACCCTGGGCTCGGCCTCCCTCGCTTCCTGCCCATAGTGGTGCATTCTGCACGTGTCCACTCTGAAAGTGTCCACGATACCCCCTGTACACTGTACGTTTCAGTAGCAAACGGTACAACACCCTCTGGCATTATTCTGAAAGTCGCAGTGTTTCTTTTAAATTTTCATTTCGGAGTGTCCTCTGGATAAGAGACGCATGCGAGTATTATGTATAATCTTCCGTTATTTCGACTGTAGATTAGGGTATCTTTCACCATTAACTCGAAGTAATCGTCAAACACTCGTCCCACCCGCACAGTAATAAATTTAGATGGTACTATCTTTACACTGCCGTTTCCTAACCTGCGCCTGAGTCACCGGTTGCACACTCGTCTTGCTTACTTTTAGGGTTTTCATCGTAAGGCGCCCAAGGCCTCGCAACTACTTGCCACCCACCGCTCTTTTGGAGCTTATTGATTTGAAAAGTCTTTCTACGCGAAAATTTGCATTTCAGAAACATATAAACACTTCAGAAACATGTAATTGTTTATTATTTTCATAAGAATTGAGTATATTTTTCACAAAGAAAAATTAAGTCAGAAATAAAAAAAAACTCAATTTATACAATTCAATTGCTTCTTTATTTCTTGTGTTAGTGTATTTCTGTGTATGTATGTATGTATATATATATATATATATATATATATATATATATATATATATATATATATAATAAACAAT